>SNQJ01S0082784.1:35088-45833 GCA_010110895.2 Picea sitchensis
CCACAATTAAGCATGGGTTCTCTTACTCCACAAAGCGTCTTCCCGTGAGGGCTTTCACCATAAGGGGACCACTTTGGAGTTCATCCATATTTACTTCTTATCAACCATGAAAAAACAATAATGAGTCATATTTACATGAAACAATATTGGGTCCATTACCTAAACCTTTGTGCTATGAGGCTTTCTTCAAGGGTTGACATCAATGACAACCAACCTTAATCAACACTAGCCATGGCATATTTGATGGTTTCCAGGGGTTTTTTCCAACTCAGTAACTTTGGCTTTCGTTGTATCCAGTGCCCCTATAAATTTATGAACTAACACAATATGTACACCCGCAAAAGCACTAAGTTCTTATTCTACTTGTATTTCATTGTATTTTAGGTCTGGTCCAGCTTTCCACTTGATGTTTCTTTAAGGGGTCTCATGGCTTGCATCAACCTTCCCTCTTTTCCTCTTGGGTGTTATTTTATTGATTTCCCTTGTTTCATGGCTGTAGTAGTTGTCACCAACAACGACCATTTCACCTTCAAAACCCAGTCTTGCATATGTGACTGATAAAATTCCTAGAATGACTTCCAATGGAGTAAATTCCTCTATTGGGGTAGTGATCATGTCGGTGTCAGGGCTTGTTGTTACAATTGCACTGTCATATGTCGGTTTGTTGTTTTTAGATTTGGTAGCATTATTCCTTTATTCTTTTTCCTTCTTCCTCACTTCTTCTTGGGTGGCTAATGTTGTTCTCTATGTTCGTTGTTTCTCCTTTCTTTATTTATGTGTTAGTTTCTTTGTCCATATTACTTCTTTCTGGGGGAAGGCCTCTAGTTTGGGTCTTTTCCAACTCGACTTGTTTCTCCTCAACCTCCTTCTTCTTCCTTTGTTGGTATCTTTCTTTAGCCTCTCCATATTTTCTTGTTAGTTATGCTTCATTTTCTCTCTTTTTCTATTATTCTGACTTTATTATTTCTTATCTTTGAGGAGTAGGGATTTAAACTATTCTAGATTCAAGGCTCTATCTTGATCTTCTTCTTTCCTCAATTGTTCTCAAGCTGCTTCGGTGGTGAGTCTCTCTACTGCCTCTTGTTATAACTCAAGAATTTCCATAATCCACATTGTTTCAATGTTCCCACCACCCTGGGTTTTCATTGAACATTTGGTCAACCTCTTCATGTTCTCTTTCCTCAACGCACATACATCCTGAGTCATGCCAACATTTTGGGAGTTATTGCTTCTCTTTTTTCAAAATTTTGAGCATGTGCACGCCCTTTTTGGTATCAGTCGCGTATGTATGCATGCTGAGAGTGTATCAACCTGCGTACATACACGCACTGACTGTGAAAAGTGTGCGTACACACACAAACTTGTAAATGTTTGGAGAGAGCGCCCACCAAATCCATCTAAAACTTGAAATGAATGAATAAATTTGCAAGTAAAGGGAAAGATCACTTACTTGGCCCAAGTACAATTCGATTTCGTCCATCGATGCTCTCCAAATGTCGAATTGAAGCAAGAGGGTTTTGGTTATTTTTGGGAATTTTCAAAGTGCAATGGTAAAAATGCCCCTTTTTACCTCTATTTATAGACTTTTTGACCTTGTTTTGACCTTGTTTGGCCCTGAATTCTTCTCTTTTTGTCGCTTGGTGATTTTTCGGCTCTTCTTGATGATATGTTGGTCCTTCAATCATATTTTATCCTTTGTATTTGGTTTTATTTATGGATGGGTACTACTTATACAATCTTGTGACAAAGTTGTAATTTCTCCATTTGCATTTAGGATAGGTTCTCACCACCTTTCATTTTTATTTTATTGGCGATTTCTTCTTTGCCATAGGGTTGAAACCATAGAAGTGCGACATGGAACCTTCTATGTTGCTTTAGAAGTATCGTAATTAGGTGGTAGATCCTTTCCCTCTATGGACTCCCTAGGTATATCCTTGTGTTTCATTTCAGCGTCCATGCTGTGAGTTTCTTGTAGGCTCGGGAGTCCTTTTTTAGCCCCATCTCTTCTTAAATGATTTTTTTGGATTTAGCCTTTGGGACTCCTGTAGAGCATGGTTTGTTTCCTTTCAAGATCATTTTAAACTATGAAAGTGACATCTAGCGAGGGATTATTTATCCTTTTCGGCCGTGCTTGGATTACATATGAAAAGGATCCCCCTTGGAGTCCTCTTTATGCTCTTTTCAAACTCCCTAAAATTGAAAATATTTTTGAGTGATCTTGTTTCCCTTCACACGCATCAAACTAAAATTTGAAAGCACATCTGTCCAGTGATAGTTTACCCATTTTTCGGTCCGGATGGCTAATTGACAAAAAATGTATGCCATAGGAGCTACGGTTCGGTAGGAGATTTTTCTCAGGTACAAGTTTACCCCTTTTTCGGGCCTGAGGAACTAAAATTACGAAAAAGAGCCATTCTCTTTGGTTTTGGTTTATCTCTTTTTTGGGCCTTGGAGATTATTTAAAAAAAAGGACACCCATGGAATATTCTTTGTTGGAAATTTGGTTGTCATTGATGTCAACCTTGATACATAGGTGAAGTATCATTGATTGATAGGTTTGAGAAGCATTGTCAATATTGGACATAATGTTATGAAGGAAACTTGAATGTCAAGCATTGTCAATATTGGAAATAATGCTATGAAGGTGACTTGAATGTCAATAGAAGGATAATATTGACTAAATATATTGTATGAACTCGATGCACTCATCCTAGTGGAAATATGGTCTATGGTGGAATGTGTTATTAACATCCATGCACAAAAGAAGAAATTGTCTAGAAAAAAAGTGTAAATGGAGAATCCAATATCGATCCATACAAGTCACACAGTCAAGAAGTATGGTATAAAAGTCTCAGCAAGAAAATTTTCAACTAGTCAAGCCTTAAGTCGAGTCAAAAACAATTTTCTCGACCATTCAAACCTTAAGTCGAGTCGAAAAAATTAAATGGGTCAAGTCGACTAACTAAATGCGAGGAGAAAGGATCAAATTCAAGTGTTTCAATAAAATGCAGTAGATATCAGGAACTCTGGTATAAACATATCAACAAGAAGTTGAAATAAAAAAAAGTCGAAGGTCGAAGTCAAACAAAATGAAGTAGATATCAAGAAGTTTGGTATAAACATCTCAACAAGAAGTTGAAGAAGTTGAAGTTGAAAAATTTGAAGGTTGAAGTCAAAGAGATTGAAGGTCGAAATGGAAGAGGTCAAAGAATTTGAAGGTCGAATTCAGATAAGTAGAAGAAATTGAAGTCAAAGAAGTTGAAGATCAGTCTGAGTAGAAGTGAAGTAAATTACCCCAAAGTTCGAAGTTGAAGGAAAATTGATTTGGGAAATACAAGTCGGCCAAAACAAGTCGGGACGACCAAATTCAAATTACAGAAGTCGATTTTTTTATAAATTGAGTTGGTCCGAGTAGAAGTGAAGTAAATCATCTCGAAGGTCGAAGTCAAAGAAAATTGAGTTGGGAAATACAAGTTGGTCAAAGCAAGTTCGGACGACCAAAGTCGAATTACTCAAGTCAATTTTCTTCTAAGTCAAGTTGGTCCAAGAAAGAAGTAAACTAAATTTCCCCAAATGTTGAAGTTTAAGTAAACTTAAATCAATTCGGGTCAAGGTTGAAGCAAGTCGGGTCGACCGGAATTAAATTACACAAGTCGAATTTCTACTAGTTGAGTCGACCAAAAGATGTTTGTCGATCAAATAAGGAAGGAAATACGAAAAAGAGTGAGACCAATTCGAATCTTTAGTGACTATCAGTTGAAAGGGAGGCAATTTTAATATCCAACATCAAGTAAAATGTTTACAAGTTGAGTTTAACTAGTCACCAACAAAGGAAATATATAGAGGTTGATTTAGACATTTATGAAAAGGTAAAATGTACTAAAGTTGATCTTGCATCCGACGATGAAAGGAAAATCTGGGCAAGTTGATTTCAAGGAACCACCTGTACCGACCACCTCACACATTTTCTGAGGAAATTTCTCAAGCGATGGCTAAGTAAGCATGTTTTTCACAAAACTAATGTTGTATAATTTTAAAATTTGTTTCCATTTCTCCAGAATATGCATATGAAAATAACTGTCTAATTTGGCATACGAAAATCAATTAGTAAAAGTTGTCATTTGTGTTAATTAAATGAAGGGGTGAAATGTTTCATTCCAAAAGGACACATTGTTTCAAAGTGGAACCCCTTGGAGGACTATATAAACAAATGAATACAAAGGGAAGAAGAGTCTCTTGGTGGATATATATATATATATATATATATATATATAATAATGGATTGAATGAAAGTTAATTCCTCATCGGGTTGGTGTCTATTTACAAGATGAGTCTTGTCATGGGGATTGGATTCTTCATCTCAATTTGGATCTGAGATCAACAAGCGGGATCTTGTTATGTAGGGGTTGGATTCCTCATTTCTTAGTTGGTTCTTAGAACTACAAAATTTGGGTCTTATATTTAGAATTTGGATCTCTTATATTTTAGTTGAAGTTGAAATATTAAAGGATTGATTTTAATTGTATTCATTCAAGTTAAATAAAACCATGTCTTTATCTACTTCATACAGTTTGTGTTACACGTTTTTATGAATAATGAATTGAACTACATATATCTTATTCAAATTAATTTTAGTTAATCTATGAAAGTGTGAAAAGTAGCCAAAGGTTGGTGTCTGTTTACAAGATGAGTCTTGTCATGGGGATTGGATTCTTCACATCTCAATTGGATCTGAGATCAACAAGCCGGGTCTTGTTATGAGGGTTGGATTCCTCATTTCTTAGTTGTGTCTGAGAACTACAAGCTGGGTCTTATATTAGAGATTTGGATCTCTTATATTTAGTTGAAGTTGAAAATATTAAAGGATTGATTTTAATTGTATTCATTCAAGTTAAATAAATAAAATAATAATATTTTATCTACTTCATACAGTTTGTGTTATACATGTTTATGAATAATTAATTGAACTACATATATCTTATTCAATTAATTTAGTTAATCTATGAAAGTGTGAAAAGTAGCCAAAAGTTCCAGAAACTGATTCACCCCCCCCTCTCAGTGTCAATGTGTGTTTCAAAAATTGGTATCAGAGCATGTGCCTTCAACACAGTTTAAACACTGGAAGGTAGATTTTGAAGAAAAGGGTGGACAAATGGATTTCTCCACAAATGAAGCTCCCTTATTTGATGGAATAGACTACTCTTCATGGAGGGAAATAATGAAATGGTATCTGAAGTCAAGAGGATCTAGTGTTTGGGACTCAGTAGTATTTAAGCCTTAGTACTCAACTACCTCAAAGAACAAATCCAAAACTGCAAAATAATCAAATAAAAATAATTCAATATCATTAAAGGAAATCCATAATGGACTGTTAGACCAAGTCAAAGAAATTGTGGGACATTGCACCTTTTCTAAAGTACTATGTCTCCAACTAGAGAGTTCTTATCAAAATAAAGGGCAAGCCATAGAAAAGGAGAATTTGTATCAGAATAAGGAATAAGACATAGAAAAAGAGAATTCCAATCAGATTGAAGAATAAAACACAGAAGAAGACAATTCCATCAAAGAATTGATGCAAACCCCAGTCATCAATAGAGAAGACTACTACATCAAGGAATTGATGAATACCTCAATATTGACTAAAGAAAAACTATTAGATTTTAAGACTATGTTGCAGCTACATTAGAAGTGATTAGTTTGGAACCAGGAAATGGTCTATATATTGAAGTTACTAGGGAGGTTCTTGACCATCTTGAATACACATTTATGTGCACTTTAGAAGAGTTGGATAAACTTCAAAAGAAAGATATTTTGTTACTACAACAATTATATCAATCTACAACCATGAAGAGCATGAACAAAAGACGCTGCTAGAATATAAAGAAGAATAGATCAAAATATTGAAGACTAAAGTTGCTAATCTAGCAAAATAAATGAAAAAATTGAAGACGTATGCCAAACTCAATAAATGCACAAAATACTTAGAAGAAACAAAATAATTGGTCAACACTCCAAAGCCTCAACTTGAGGAAGCTAAAGAAATTGAAGAAACCCTGAAGAGCCAGTTGAATAAAAAGGAAGAATCGTGCCACACGTTGGAATTGGAAGTCATCAACCTCAAAAGGATTCAACTAGAAAACAAGGAAGAAATCAAAATATTGAAGAATGAAGTTATTGATCTAACAAAAGAAATAGAAGAGTTGAAGACATATGATAAAACTAATAAATGCATAGAAGTATTGGATGAGACAAAAGAAATAGTCATAAGTTTAAAGACTCAACTTGAAGAAGCTAAGGAAATAGAAGAAGCCTTGAAGATCTAGTTCACTAAAAAGGAAGAAACATGTCACAAATTGGAATTGTAAGTTATCAACCTCAAAAATAAGAATGAAAACACAAAAGAAACCGTTAACTTCCAGAATAACTCAACTATCCTGGATAGGATATGGAACAATCAAAGACCAATTGATGAAAAAACCGGTCTTGGATACAATAAGAAAGAAGAAGGTGGAAAATGGAACACCATTCAAAAAAATGATAAATGGTCATCCTCCTCAAAGGAAAAAGGTACAATCACAAACCAAATACAAACCATGAACTTTGTTAATGGAGGAAGCTATAAAAGTAAAAAATGAGAAGCATATCAAAATGCAGACTTCTTATGTCAAAACAGACTCAAGTATGAAAACACCATCAATGGTTATTTCTTTTCTTGTCATACATTTGGTCATAAAGCCGTGGAATGTAAGAGTCTTTAAAAGAGAAATTCAGGAAGATACAATAACTTAATGAGATGTTGGAGATTCAATTATGTTGGGCACACAACAAAGTTTTTTCATACAATGAGATGCTACAACTGTGGTAAGTTTGGCCACAAATCCCAAAACTGCAGAAAATCAAGAAGTCTACCCATGAAGAATACTCCATACAATTCAGGAAGAAAAACTAATGAAGTTTGGAAGATAAGAGTAAAGGAAAAATTTAGAAAGGAAAGGTCCAACAAGCAGAGTGCCTCATGGAAATATTTGGAGAAAGAAATCAGAATAAAGCTACACATATTCACAAAAGACAAAGCTTCAAGTGAATGAAGACATTACACCTAAAATTGATGAAGTTGATAATAAAGGAATGATGAGTGAAACTCCTGATAAGGAATATGAAAGACAATGTTTTGCATATAAATCGGATCAAGCTCAAGAAATAAGAATTCCTAAAGAAGAATATGACACAACTATAGATCTTGATGATATCCTAAAAATCAAGAGTACATTAACCAATGAAAGAAAAATGAAAAACAAAAATCCCAAAGAAGAAAATGAAGAAGTTTTAGTTACACAAAAAAATGATGATAATGATGAATCTTCAATAGCATGGCATCCAACGATGAAAGGAAAATCTGGGCAAGTTGATTTCAAAGAACCACCTGTATTGACCACCTTGGACATTTTCTAGGGAAATTTATCTACTCTCAACTAATTAAGCATGTTCCACACAAAACCCATGTCGTATAATTTTAAAATTAGTTTCCATCGCTTCAGAATATGCATACAAATATAGCTGTCTAATTTGGTGTACAAAAATCAATTAGTAAAAGTTACCATTTGTGTTAAGTAAATGAAGGGGTGCAATGCTTCATTCCAAAAGGACACATTGTTTCAAACTAGAACCCCTTAGAGGACTATATAAGCAAAGTAATACAAAGGGAAGAAGTGTGTCTTGGTGGATATATATATATATATAATGGTTTGAATGAAAGTTCATTCTATCAGGTTGGTGCATGTTTACAAGTTGAGTCTTGTAATGAGGATTGGATTCCTCACATCTCAATTAGATCTGAGATCAACAAGCTTGGTATTGTTATGAGGGTTGGATTCCTAATTTCTTAGTTGGATATAAGAACGACAAGCTAGGTCCTGTATCAGAGAGTTGAATCTCTCATATTCAACTGAAGTTGAAGATATTAAAGGATTGATTTTATTTGTATTCATTCAATTTAAATAAATAAAAGAAAGACATTTTATCTACTTCATACAGTTTGTGTTATACATGTTTATGAATAATTAATTGAACTGCATATATCTTATTCAATTAATTTAGTTAATCTATGAAAGTGTGAAAAGTAGCCAAAAGTTCTAGACATTGAGTCACCCCCCCTTCTCAGTGTTAGTGTGATCCGGATTAATAAGCGGAACAAAATGAATAACATATTGAATACAATAACACGGATATAGAGAGAACAACAACATATATCCAGTGAACAATAACTTCTATTGAATAAATAAAATACACTGAAATTGTAAAACTACAGAACTGAAAGTAACTTGCTTGAATGGTGGTCGTTAATTTTGAGAAGAGGTGTGGCTGCTGCGTGCATCTGTCTAAGCATAATGATTAAAATGAGGCTCCAGAGGCATTTTTAATATTACTCACGAATTCCAAAACCCTAGACACCCAAAAAACTAACCCTAGGAGATGAAACACCAAAATTTATGTGGGCCTTGATGGGTAAGTTGGTACCTCAAACTTTCCGGGGTCGTAACTTTTGCATACGACCTCCATTTTAGGTATGTGATATCCCATTGAAAAGGTATTTTTGAGTACTACAGATTATGCCATCAATATTTGAATCTGTCTACAATTTGACTGTGGCAAGCAAAAATAACATTGTTTAGGGCCCCAAAATGGTCCTAGAAGTAAGAAAGATGTACTGACATGAAAAATTCCACAATAATCCAGATGGAATAGGTGAGTGGCCACCAATATCCACCTGGATGATGTGTAGGGATTCAAGATAGCCTCGGAAGTGCATAACCCACAATTACAAAGAAATTTCATCATTATAGAGAAACATGTTGAACTAAAAACTGTCAAGAGGAGCCAGTTGGAATAGGTGGGTGGCCACCAATATCCACCTGGATCAGTCCTCCCCCCTTAGGAAGAAATGGTATCCATTACGTTGAGTTCCCTCATCAGGTGAGGAAATTTCTGTTGAATTTGGACTCAATTGAGCCACTTGCCTTGGTGCAGGAGCTGCCCTGCCTTGACAACCTGATAAAGTTGGATCCTCTGTTGGTGAGTACCCTTGACCTGTGTGTCCACTATCTGATTAGTGTATGCATGTTCCATGCAATCAGGGTTGAAATCTATTGGTATCAACTATTTTGTGATCTTTGAGGTGTCCAATAATGGTGGAAAATATGGCTGGAGGAGGTCCACATTGAACACTGGGTGCAATCCAAGGAAGGGGCGAGTGTTTAGCTAAAAATAATTGTCACCCACAGCCTTGGTGATAGTGTAAGGTCCATAGAAAAGTGGATGGAGCTTCTGGTGGGGCCCTGTAATGTGCTCTTTCTGCAAATGTAACTAGACCTTGTCTCCCATCTGAAAATTGTGCGGTACCCAATGTTTCTCATGGCGCTTATTTTACTTAGCATTGGCTTTCTACAAAATCTCATGGACTTGTTGGCAGATGTGTTGAATCTAATCAATGAATCTAGTGGCTTTGTTGGCCTCAAACTGAACATGGAAATATTATTCCTATGTGGTTGTAATAGGTAGTGCTATGATCGGTGAATCTATGGAGATCATTTTTGTAGGTGTTATGAACATAGGGAAGATTCTCATCCCATGTACACAAATTCTTAGATTTATATATGTGCAATATGTGCACAATCATCTAATTGACAACCTCTGTTTGGCCATCGGTTTGAGGGTGGAAGACAATGGATTTAGTGAGCTTGGTGTCCAACAGTGACCAGAGACTCGACCAAAATGTGTTGAGGAACTTGTTGTCCCAATTTGAGATGATGGTCTGTGGTATCCAAAAATGGACCCACACTCGTTCGAAGAAGATCTTGGCAGTATCTTTCGCTATGATGTTCTTCTTGTAGGTTGTGAGAATGGCCATCTTCGAAAACTGATCAACCACATTCGTATGCTCAACTGATAGTCAATTGTATGGATGAATCCATTACTGGGCGTATTTGGGAGTTGTTATCCACTTCTTGTAACTTCTCGTTTCATTTACACCATTCCAAAAGTTTTTAAATAAAAAGAACATATTAATAGTATCGATGTTTTACTTACTTCCCCTTAACAAATCTGAGTTGGGATTAAGCGTAAATATTAATATTGTGCTTTATAAATCTAAGTTACCTGTATGGATAGATTTACTCAAGAGATTATTTCACTTGAGTGTACACATATATATATCAACTGTTACATGATACTTATTTATCCACTCGAATGCCATCCTTTGAATTTAAAAAAGAATATAAGCCCTCGGATCAGATGACAGGTAAATTGAATGATTTACCTAAACGCTTATAAATTTTATTAGATTTGGGTGGGAATGGATGACTAGATTTACAATTTAAGTTAAAAGTAAAGTACAATATTTTTAAATTTAATAATGTATACAATTTTGACTTACGTTCCAATGAGTTATAAGGTAAGTTATTCTATGATAAAATTTTAAGGATAAAAGTCATACCGAGATTCTAGTAATTAGAATCTATGGATTAAAAGGTGATACCAATTGTATTAATTTCATCATGATAGTTGATTGTGAATCTCTTTCCTCTTGTTTTGTGTAGAATACACCATTATTAATGAATACCCTTACTTCGTAAATAATTGAAAGTACTTGTGTTTGTTGGAACCTTAGTCAAACATAGCGAAGTTTAGGAAGTGGTTATTGATCAAGAATGGTATGATGAGTTTCACGATTAATTAAATAGCGTATA
>SNQJ01S0082785.1:4952-29133 GCA_010110895.2 Picea sitchensis
TTGTGAAGCCATATAGCTTCGGAAGTTGTTGACAAGTCTATTTGACCTAGAGATGGGATGCTACTGTAATCTTTTGTGATAACCAAAGTTGCATAAAGATGTCAGAGAACCCAGTGTTCCACAATAAGACAAAGCACATCGAGATCCGATACCACTACATCCGTAACTTGGTACAGAAGGAAGTTGTGAAGCTCCAGTATGTTGGCACAGATGAGCAGGTAGCAGATGTGTTGACTAAGCCTCTGTCTCGTGTGAAATTTCAGTACTTTTGACACAAGCTTGGTGTGGTCCAAAAGGACTTCCCTCAAAAGGGGGAGTGATTTTGATGATACTATGCTATCATGACCATCAACAGGGCAACTCCTTAGGATTTATATCCTAGGGGATTGATCATCCATGGACAAATTTTGTAAGGTTTGAATGGGCAGTCTGTCATACTGGCTATTTATGTATATACTTGTTGTGGTCAGTAGTGTCACAGGTCGTTAGGATTTATATCCTAGCCTCTAGGGGATTTTATTATCCCTGGACAAATCCCATAAGGTCTGAATGGACAATCTCTTGGAGTGCCCACAGTTGTTGTTGTTGCTGCTACAATCATTCTGTTGCCAATGATGTTGATGTTCCAGCTTCATGTTTTTGATGATGATGATGTTACTCCAGCTCCATGTTGTTGATGATGATGATCTTACTCTAGCTCTGTGCTACAAATGATGATGATGTTGATGATGAGAAAAACTTCCGATCATTTATAGATATGACTGACAATGTTCCTGATGTTGATGACAATGTCCCCTCCTCTTGATGATGTATTGAGTCCGGTCAATTGTTATTAATGTTGTCAGTAGAATACCCTTCTTGTTAAGGGGGAGTGTTGAAATATTGTAACTACAAAGAATATTCTACCTAAGAGGGAATGTTGAATTATATTATTATATTATATTTATTAATTAGGCCCTATTATGCCTTTGTAAAAGTCAACCCTTTTGTGCCGTGACAACTAAATGTAAATTAAGAGGGTAAAGTGACAGGTCGACCCAGACCTAATTATAGGCTGGCCTGACCACTATTTATAATGGAGGTCAACGCCTCATTTGGACACACACACCTAGCTCTACAGTGTGCAAGTCTTCAAGGAAAACCTATTGCAACTAGGGGTGACGTCAAGGAGGGCTTTGGTCTATCTCTTGGTATTTCTTGGGTAAGTAGTGTGCTACTCTTCCTAGTGAACGAGTAGAGGAGGATCTTTTGTTTGGTCTTTGGTCTATCTATATTAAGGAATTTTTTGCTGGGTTTTCTTCCTCATGAGGGTTTCCCGGGATAAAATGTTGTGTACCTTGTGATTGTGTTTCTTTCAGTGATCCTTATATGTTGTTGATGTATTAAATGCTCATGTACTTTGGATATAACTAAATAACAGCAATAAAACTTAACAGTGGTTGGCCTCTCACAATCTCTATTTTATTTCATTTTAGAAAAGAATAGTAGTTGGTATTTAAAGCAGCAAATCCAAAATAATTCGGTAATATTTATTATTTCATTATATTAATAACAAAAGTTGCTCTTGTATTCGTGACAAAGTTTTAAAAACACATATAATACATATTATTTAAATGACTGGCAAAAATAAACATAAAGAGTCACACGAAGGGTAATTCTAAAAACAAACCTGTCATAAAAATTTTACTTGACAGGTAGGAGTGCCCTTCAAATTTTTAATCTGGTCACATGACAGGCCTGTGACATGGTTCACATGTTTCCTTAATACTTTGGTCACATGACAGGCCTGTGACATGGTCACATGTTTCCTTAATACTCGGGTCACGTGTTACCTTAATACTCCCAACCACCCAAGGAAACACATGACACGGGCCTACACACATATCTTGGAGATCAGTTTTTAGTGCCCAGATTTGAGTTGTGGCAAGGCCTCCAACCCTATGTGAATAATAGGTATGGGTCGCTCGCTCTAATATAGAGACAGTGTTTCTAGCACCATTTTCAAGATATTTCATCCAAACTAGACCTTATGGACTCCATCATCAAACCCACTATTTTGATTTATTCAAAAGTTTGGGGACCGAGCCTGCCTGAGATATACTTGGCTCACAATAAAAAAGTTCAAACCCTATTGCTCTTGTTATCCCCTATCCTAGGGATAACTAAGGAGATCGTGTCTCGAGGCCCATAGCTCCTAGACATGGAGTGTCGAGAGCCGAATGACTTGAGCATGGCCCTGGAGGGCCCCTCTTTTCTTCAGTGCAACCCATCTATCAGCAACAGCAGCATCCATTCCACTAGCTTGGTCTTGAAGTAGCAGTAAGTCTCGCTCCATGAGGTAATGAGTCCAGGTATCATGGTATGTGTCACTCTTATTACTGAAGCACTTGAATATGTTGCACTGAATTCTCCTTCATTTCATAACATTTGCTTGGAAATTATCCTCTTTAACTTGTTCATACCTGGAAGGGTGACATGATGTCCTAGCAAATTGATCTCCCTTTAGGATGGGTTGTCACTGGGTGGCTTTATGAAAGGTCATCGTCCATTCCCTCCATACTTACCACTTTCCATCTTTACTCCTCTAATTTTCCCCTACCTTTGTTCGGATATTGGGTTTGCCACACTAGGAAGGGTTGTACCTTGCCTTGTGGGAAGAAGGGGCTAAAGGCCCAAGGCTAAAAGCAGCTGGCAAGAGTTAAAAGCCCAAATGAAACCTTTGAGATGCTTCGCCCAGGGATTCCCGAGAAAACAGTAAAAAGCTTCTCAGTAAGAAAAGGGAACCCATAACATAAATAAACACTCAAGGTATTAGTTAGTGATGGGAGGTCTCATCATGAGTCGACCTATTATGACCATGGGCATGTAGCAGTATGACACTACCATTTATCTGGTCACCAAACCAAGGTAGTGGCTCTTGGTGGCATAGCCAAGAGAAAGAGGGTATCATCACGAGCCAGCCTTCTGATCTCCACGAAATGCTTGTGAATAACGTTGTCACCTCTGGTCACCAAGCCAGGACAATGTCCCTCAACTCCTCCCTTGAAGCATAAAAGAAAAAGATCAAAAGCAATAAAGCTAAGAATAAAAGACAATGAATGGGCTAGGAAACAATGGCATCCATGACACGGTGCAGCTCGCCCTCTACAAAGGCACCCACAGGTAAGACCTACATTTCCATGTTATCACTGCACCCCATGCTCAAACACTTACCCCACACCACCTCACATGCACTTACATGACCTAGACTGGTTCTCACCTGGGAAACACCCCAAACTTAAAGAGGATTAGCCCAATAGGACACCCTGAGACCTTCTCCAAACTTGACTTGTTAAATTGCATAACATCTTTGAGCATTTTCCTGGGTAAAGGGGGGTTTGATGCACATGTTTGGGTAATTTGATTATTGGATGTGATTTACATGTTATGATCCCTGTGACTTATGAACCCCAGGAGTGCATACTTGTTGTTGTTGCAGAACCTTGCCCGATGGACAGGTACACGTGGGGGAATTATTAGCTCGAACCTCCATGGGGTTGAAAGCCCATAGATGGATGTTGTGACCCCAACCAGGGGGAAAGAGATATCAGAGACTTGCACCAGGAAGAAACGACGTTTCCCTTGAGACACTCTAGCAAACCTAGACCCAAGGGGATCTTCCTCTTCCACCTGGACGTTTACCTTTGAGAGCCCATGACATCATCATTATGACTGTGGACATCATCCAGAGCTAGGGTTTTCATATTGAGGGTAGTTGTGAGCTAGTTAGCACATGTGGGCAGCATCCAGGGCCTTTGGAGTCCAAACGTTATGCACATGGAGCTCAACATTCCACTTTAGGGGATCAACCTCACCCTGGAAGGGCATGACGTCGGCCTTGGAGATGATTTCAGGGGTTAATTACTTTTATTTATGTAAAAACTGGATTTTTGATGTAATTTGGCTAGGTCAGCCTTTTTATGACTTAAAATTAATTAAGGGTCATAGATATTGTATAAATAGAGAGAAAGTACTCTCACCTTTCATCATCACTCATCACACACTTAGTGTGGACTGAAATTTGCACCCTCTTTAAAGGCTATTGGCTGAAATAGCTAGTGCGCAACTTCTTGGAGAGGCATATTTTGGTGTATCTTGGCATTTTTCATGGTGGAAGATCTTCAACTAGGGTTTGGCTTGATTATTCTTGGTGAAGTAAGTAGATAATTGCAATTTGTTTATGTTAATGAATGCTTGTGGTAAATTTTACTTGTTTCATGCTAAAGATTATGAAATTGTTTGCTTAAACCCTAGAACAGAAACATAAGTTACTTCTTTCTCTCTATAGTTTTCTACTTGTCCAAATTTCTCAAGTGCACCTTGTTTAACAAGTGGCTACTAGAGCCCTAAGTGCTAGCTCTCTAATAGTTTCACTCTACTTGCCTATTGCATACATCATTTCAATAGTCTAAGGAAGGAAGATTTGCTAGGGCCTAAGATTCCTTACTCTCTAGCAAATTTGTCCCTAGGATTTTTGGATTGCTTGAGGCCTTGGGTTGCCAACACCTCCTACATCCATCCCTTCTCCTTTGACAAAGCATTATCATTGCTACTTTGCTCCAAGTTTTGTTGTTGCTACTATTGACTCCCTAAACCCTAAAAGGCACTAGTCTACTCATTATAGTGAATGATTGATCAAACAAACACTCGAACCTTTCTCCTTGAAGCTTTTACTAACTTTACTATCCCTAAACTAGACTAATTCCTGATCTAACTTCTTGTTGTTGCAAATCTTTGCTACAGACATACAAATTCATCCAAATTTGTTGCATTTACCTACATAACTTGCACTTAGCTCATTCAGAAATTTCTTGTGACAATTGCCAATTGATCTACTAGATAAATGTTAAGTTTGCATGGTATTTCCTTGCAATTTTGAGCACTAGAATTTGCTTTTGTTACAAAAGATTGCTACAGCCATCTAACTGCAGCAAATTCTCTGCAAAAGTGACAGATAATGCTAGCTAGACATTGCCAAATTTGTTTGTGACAACTTATTATCATTCTGCTAGGTTAAAGTTACACTTTATTGTCTTTTTCAAGCAGTTTCAAGGCACATTTATTGCGGCTGTTACAAAATACTTATTGCTGTTGTAAACTATTACATTGCTGCAAATCTATATCAGCTAGCTCATTTTTCAAAGGTTCATGGTCTTATGAAGCACTAACATCATTTGGTACTTGAAAGTTGTTGTATTTTTCCTTTGTTGTCTTGTTCTAGGAAGGTACACTATATATTCACTTTGCTTCATCTCTTAAAGACCTAGAGAACTTTTTGACTTGAGTGACTAGTAAGAGGGCAAATTTCTTGCATCCTTGCCTTAGTCTTTTCAGCCCTTTAGGTCACTGGGGATGTCTCTCTTGGGGTAACTTCAATATACTCCTAAACAGAAAGGGGTTTCCTATTAGGGTGACAGTGATATGTCACCCCCTTGTTACGCCAATCTTGCATCTACTTGCCTTGGGCTTTGGGCAAGTACAGATTGTGTGATAACGACTCCAACACATTATCAAATGCTAGAGGACGGTCCAGAAACCTATCATCTGTGCAAAGCTTGAAGTATGCCTTTTTCAGAACAAAAATGTCTTCAAACTAGAAGAGTTGTTAGAGCGCCTCAAGAGAATTATGGACTCTATGACAAGAAGAGGTCGGTACCCTCATTTGGCTTACAGATCCTCAAAGGCCATCGCCCAGTGGACGCACCTCACTACAAGAGTAGAGTGTTGGTATTCATAGGTTTCATGCTTCCTTCAAACAAATCGACACCACCTTCTCTCATTCAAGTACTCTTCTCCATGCCATCTCTTGCCTAATAAGCATGACATGAATGGAATTATCAGAGAGGGCATTTACAAACAGTATGTCCACGTCACTTGGGTTGTCGAACTTGAGAGTTTGAAACTCAAGATGACCTTTTATGCAAAACATTCTTTGAAGCTTAGAAATAGCCCCATAGCGCAACATCCTTACATACTTTAGCATCGCATCTATGGGTTCAAAATTTTCCTATGCCAGTTAAAATCAGTTCACATCAGCTTTAAGTGGAGGTTAAACACCAGATACCATGGGAGGGCAGATTATGTTAAATCTGACATAAACATAGCACAGAGACAAAGGAGCACTTCATATTCAAATGCCCTCATTACTATGAGATACATGTTACATTACGATCCCTAGTTAGAGAGACTCGTAACTCTCTCTCCACTTTTTTCCAATATCCAAACTAGCAATGCCTAGCATTATACATGGGAGAGGCCCTCCAGCTTATAACTCACATTCTTCATCACCCCACTCGACTAGATAGTAATCAGTGTATCACAACTTTCTTCCCAATGCTCCAAATGGATAGGCACACCATGGCACAAGTAGATGGTAGCACCATTTCAACTCCCAGATTAGTTAGAACCCAGGAGACAATGCAACCACTAATAATGAGAACCATCCAGGGTTATCGTTTGAGGGTTCGAGACAGCATACACGTGACAAGCACATACCACCCTCCACCAAATCTCTACAACAGTTCACCTCTTCTAGATAAATAAGGACTCACAAGGCTAGATCCAACTCTTCCAGCAAGATTTCTATACAGAGATTATTACATTTGGACTCAGATGGTAGGAGAGATTCACACTTGAATTCAAAGCTTGACCCCCTCTCTCGTTGGCCCAATGGCCAGCTCTCGAAACACTGAGGCTCTTTCCCATGATCTCAACTCCAAGGCATTATATTTCCTTTGGGCATTATGGTAGTTTCTCTTACATCATAGTGATTAGTTTAGTTTCCAGCTTTCATAGGAGTGATGTTCACACTCCCACTTTGTATCACCACTTATGTACCAAGCAATCCTATTAACTTACTTTTGGTTTGTTGAATTTTGGATGCGATGTGAAATTCTATTTTCTTCGTATTTGGTCCAATGACGTTGGAACCACTCTCAAACATCTTGAAACAATCAAATGATAATATAATATTTAAGTATTCTAGGAAAATGGAAACTTTTACTTGAAGAATTTTTTATTACCATTCCAGGTTTGCATGTGTGCCAAACAATGTTCTATTCAAAGCTTGGAAAAGTGTGCCCTACTTTGAGAATATTCAATTTGGTTCTTCTTATCCTTCTATCCATATTTGTCTCAAGAAGATGTCACTTTGGATAACGGACTTCAATCAATCTATTCTTGACCCTTATCTCATCATCTTATCACTTTGGACTAGTGTGCATGCTAAGGGAGGATTTAGCGCTATTAAGGAGTTTTTATTCTAGGAGTAAGGTGCACTCACGGAAGTGATGCATGCATTCTATCCTTGGCCTAATCTTATCCTTATCTGTCATCATTGGAGGTGCACCTTGGTTAAACGAAGAGTGCACTTCACTTTTATCTCATGCATGATCTATTAACTCTTAGAAGAGATGCACATCACTTGAGTAGTAATTTGGGCATGCAGGGAAATTAACCATAGCAAGACAGGTCAAGCAATTTGGAGGAGTTTGAGTGCACACTTTCACATGCTTACATACCCTATTCAATGTATCATCATTCACCTACCCTTGAAGGCTATTCTCAGCAGGTTCCAGCATCTACTCATGAAGTTTACTCAGCCTATTTCTCTGTCTATTTTACACTCCCATTCACGTATTTAGGAGATGCAGTGTTTGATGATAAGGGATCATGATTTCGCTTGAGTCCAATTATTTTTCAATCATTCTTTCAGCTAGAGAGTGAGTAAGTGCATCCTTGGTGGTAGGTTGGCGATCACTTCCATGGAGAAACCTTGATTGTATCTCGTTTCTAGGTGGTGGTAAGGCAGCTGAGAAGGATCATTTCCCGTTAGTTCCTTCGGATATGTAGCTGGAATATCTAGATATTGTGTTTACATCTCTCGAATCAGGGTGAAGTATTTTGGCAGCCAATTATTTTATCATGGATGTATTAGCTTACTTATTCTAGCTTTCTCAATTGCATAAGCTAGATCCAGCATCTGCTGATGTGATTTTCTATTTCTCTAATTCCATGACTCTTGGGATTCAAGCACCAGTACATTCAAATCTTAAAAAACAGCATTTATGTCACAGGTTACAGCAGTGGTATTTGCAGATCTAAAGGTTTACCTTGCATACCTGAACGTACAAATGGCTGATTTGAATGGAAAACAAGATTTTAAGAATAAATTTGAGTGTAAATCTGCATCTTCTAGCTTACCATTTGCTCTTTTATTACATAGGAATCTAATTTAAAGCAAGCTGGTTTTGTAGATCTGAGATTCTTTTTGGCAGGTTATCTTCCACATCTTGACTCAGATTACCTAAGAAGTCCCTTCTGTGGCTAGCATGCACTAGCCCAGAGCATAGAGGAACCGGACCGTTGTGGCAGTAGTCCAATTCCTAGCTACCTTGTTACCAGACAGTTTCAAGTGCTAACACCTTCCATGCTTGTGTCGAGGGGATTTGGTCTGGCCATCATTTAGACTGTGCCGTTCTAACTCTTGATGTACATGAAAATTGATTTTTAATGAAATATATGATGCATTCTCAGCCGAAATAAAAATGAGTTGGTCAAACTGAAGCTTCTTCTCTCCATAAATAAATACTCTTTTGAAGATATTCTACTGCTAAGTGAAGCAATAGAGAAAAAGAGCTATAAGCTAAGGCTTCAGTAGATAAGGCTAGTTTCAGTTTTCTTCTTTATTAGATGCATGCATCACACATCCTTGGTCAAGGACATTACCAGCCCTAGGTATATGTTGCAATTCAACAAGCAGTATATTACATACTATACTAGTAAAAGTGTCCCTTTATGGCCTTCAATAACTGTTATTTTACCATATCCAATAGGATACTGAAATTTGTAAAACAAGATTGACAGAGTAAAAAACACAACTAAAGACTAACCACTAAGATTAAGGATCACATTGTCCATAGATAAAAGGTTCCTTCATTAGATTCAAAGCATCAGAAATACATCTATGTGGTATATCCCTTGCTCTAGACAATGAAAATCAAGCCATCTTATGTCATGAACAATCCTATATTAGCCTTTGTATCTGCCACAGCTACATTGCAAATACTGGACCCAGAATGTATGTTGCAATATCAAACTACCAAAAACCTAAGTAACAGGATAGCCCCCAGGGGTGCCATGTAGGTATCCTGCGTGTCGGACACAGAAACGCTAGGACACATGTTTGGCACGTGCCCTTGTCATGTACTACCAGTTTGATTTAAAAAAACGTTTTTCATTGCCATTTTCTCATTTTCAGCTGGATGGAAAGAGCTCTTATGGACCCTCATTGTGCAGATGAAGTGTAACAATATTTGAAGGGATTCCAAGTGTTTTGTATATGTTCTATTTTCTAAAACAATTGGATCTTTATGTCATATTTTATTTTTGTATTTGTAATTACATTTAAATTTACAGCGGTACCAAGAGCCATTCTCCTGAGGGATGGCTAAGACCCTAGGCTTGAGATCTAGGAATTTGATGCCTCTGGGTATGTGGTGCAGGACAAAGACCCTTCTTAGAATTTGTTATCTGACATGGGATTCTTAGTCTGGGACCAAGTTGATACAAACCCTAGATGTGTTCTAGGGCCCTGGATTTGTTCCAGGGAATCCTTGCTAGTGCTTAGGTTGATCCTTGGATGTGTTTCTTGGTGGTTGATGATACAAGACCCTAGATGTGTTCTAGGGCCTAGGGATGTGTTTGAGAATCCTTGATAGATGCTTGGATTGATCCTTGGATGTGTTCCCTTGGTGGTTGATGATACAAGACCTTAGATGTGTTCTAGGACCCCAAATGTGTTTCAGAGGTGCTGTTTAGTGCAGATTGATCCTTGGATGTGTTCCTTGGTGATTGATGATATAAAGTCCCTAGATGTGTTCTAGGGCCCTGAATTCAGGGGAATCCTTATAATCTTGGGTTGATCCACTTGGTCTCGGCCTTGGTGGATAAGACTGGGACTTTCACAGGGCTGCAGTCAAAGTACTTGATGATACATGACCTTCCTTGAAGAGGACATAACCACAAGAGGGATAAAGTCCCCATATGCAGTGAGTATTGATAAAGTATCGGGTTCACCATATGATTTGAAGGAATGAGTAAAGCCACCTTGCAAACCCACCCTTATCCTTGGTTACTTGTTTTGTGCTTTTGTGGTTTGAGGTTTCATTGTCTTTCTCAAGGGTTAAAACATAAGGTTAATTTAAATGTTGCCCCTCACAAGTTTAAATTTAAATTTAAACATGTGATTTAGATAATAAATTAACTAACCCTAACCTAACTTCTAACTTAACCTTTGCTTACTATTTGAGACCTCCCTCTGCTCAAAGGAGCATCCTGGCCATTCCACTTGCTAGCGTGGGGATTCTTCTTGCCTGCAGCCTCAGTCCTTTGCTGTTTGAAGTATGGAGCTGCCTCCTGATCTTCTGTTGTAGCTCGAAGGTCAGTCGCAGCCTCTCTCCTATCTCCTGTAGCTTCCGTCCTGATTTCCTGTAGCTACAGGTTTGCTGTAGCAACTGTGTGATAGCAGGGGGTGCCTGCGATAGCTTTGTTTGAGTTTGTTGTTAGGAACCCACATCCTATATTGCTGTGTGCTTGTTGGGAGGTGTCACATCCTTATATGCTGTGGGGTTATTTGCTGAGGAGGCCGTGTCCCATACTTGCTGTGTAGAGGCTGCGTCCCATTGCTTATTGCTGTGAGGAGCCGTGACTTGGCTGTAGTGCCTCCTTAAGCTGCCGTCATTATTTGTATGGTGGGGCTGGGCATTTCGGTGCCGTTTCATGCGGCTGGGGTTTGTTTAGGGTTTGGGACTATGGTGACATTCAGGGCCTGGATGGCAGCGTAGGGATCATTTATTGAGTCCATAGGAACTGAGAACCTTTAATCTGAGCATAACAACAAGGATTTACACCAATTGTGGTATGTGCTATTCAGTGAGGAGGTTTTCAGGTATGTTTCCTATAGAACCTTCTAAAGTTCAGATCTGAGTCTTTGCTTTATAGAATAGATATTGCATGAATCTACAAGTTATGTTTCTTGGTTACTGATTGAACTAAGTTATATAAGATCTGCTGTTACATTTGAAAGGGTTTGCGGCCCACTGTTTTGTTTCAGAATCAAAATAGATATCTGTTGTAGATCTACTATTATAATCTGTTGGTTATCGCGATCTGCTGTTATATTTAGAGTACTTTCTATTACTGCTATGATCTGAGTTTCATTGCATATGATCTGAGTTTCCTTCTTCTACTGTTACAGTTTGTCATAGATCTATATTTCTATATGCTGATATCTCTGTTTGTATTTCAGATCTAAGGTGTTTTAGCATTGAAATGAGACTGATGAATTTTAAAATTACCCTAAAATCTAACAAATTCTTTTACTATGTATAACTTTCTTGAATATATAGATAGATAGATAATAAAACATGTCCTCAAGTCACGTTTCCGAGATTGACATGTCCCATGTGGACACTCTTATTCACGAGTCGTGTCATGTGACTTAGCCAAAAACCAATACCCCACACAAAATGAGCCAAACATAAAAAAAATTGCTTTATCAAGAAGGCAATAAAGCAATAGTGTCAAACCAACAAAATTCCTCGACTAACAACTAAAAAGAGTCCAAAAGGAAAAGGTCTTTCTGCAATGAAACATATCAGCAAACATATTCTCCACATAATTACTAGGTTCCTTTCCTTGACCTTTTATAGAAGGAATGAAATAAAAGGCACAAAAATCATCTTAATTTTAGCTAGTTTTTTCTAAGAACAATGAGCATTTTAAAACAGCCAGTCATTTACCTTTTGGTTTATTCATTATAATTGAAAGAGACATCATAAACAAAAGCTGAGTACAAAATCCATATCTATTGCGTAAAGATCAAACCAACGAAGTCAAATGGTAAAAATGTATCCAACGACTTAAATTAAAATACACCTAGACAGAACCACATGAATATGAAATACACCTAGACAGAACCACATGAATATGATAAGTTACAAAACGCCCATGAAAGAAGGCTATGGACATACAAGATAACACCAAGTGACCATAGATCTGCAGTATGATTGTATGGTTGTTCGCGTACTAGTTCAGGAGCCATATAGAGGGGGGTTCCTGAAAAGAAAGCAAAATACTAAAGATCTGACAAATGTCTGAAAATATGAACTCAAACAGTAGCATACATTTAAGATAAACAACAATTTCCATTCCACAATATCATAAATAAACAAGATAAATCCTTCATTGAAAATTAGAAATTACTGAAAGAAGATGCGGCTTAAATTGCCCATGGTTTTCAACTATACCATTGACTTAATGAAAAGCTTTAAAAAGCTACATAATTTACTTATCTTTTTTGTAAATATCGATAAGCAGATTTATCTGTGGACTCTAACTAAATCTGTAGGGAAACTGTTGGTTATTCGGCATTAAGAAGATGTCACTTAAACAAGGATAGCAATTTTCAACGTTTTATGAAATTCAAATAATTCATTCTCTTATTAATCAATTACTGAAACCAGCATAATTCATTCACTTTTACTCCACAATAAGTAATAGCCATAAAAAGGGCTCTCATTTGTTATGAAATGGTCCTCTAATAGGATCTATTGTATACTGCATCAGGAATGCATCCAAAAATTTATTATCTACCAAACACAATGTCTGGATCCCAAGCTAAGTACAAAGACAAGTTTCTAGAAGTCTGGGTGCAGAAGCGCATGTGGATGAGAACCAGTTTGCGAGCAAGAATGGTTTGAAACAAAGCGCAACAGAGTCCAATTTTAAATAATCAGGGATTTGTCAAAATGAGGTTTTTAGGAAATTACCAACAAATAAAAGATACCTAGAAGAAAATAAATCAAAACAAAAACAATAAAATTAAAGAATGCAGCCATGAAAGTTTTAACTTACAAATATAAAATAACACATACAGATATAGGAACTGAGAACATAGGGTATAATAAAAACAAAACGTAATTATTTAAAGGTACAACTCATAAAGACAAGACTGTTCATGAACAGTGACCATACGCATATAGATACAATACACCCTCATTCATGTAATCATAAAATCATCATTTAATAAATATTGTTATATAAATCCAACATGGAATATTTTTAGTATAAAACTGGTAACATAGGAACAATTGGGCACCAGCTCAAGCAGAACGTACTGACAATTCCTTCACTAGTTTAAAAGTGACCACAAAGCTGCCATTTCTCATCACCATACATCCCAGACACTGACATCGTACAGCTACCCTATAATGTTGGCGTACACCATGCAATCTCATCAGCACAGAAACCATTATTGTTTGTAAGTCTCGCATCCACCCTCCTTGCCACATTCTCTCACAGCCACCGTTTTCCAACAATGGTTGTCGTACAATGTAGCGATCCCCAAATACTATACAGCAACCAAGCTTAGTTTGTCCAACAGTCAACTACTGTATAATCAAGTAATTATAACAGCTAACGACGAAGGATTATGCAAGGAGGAAGAAAATGATCACCATCGATCAAGTCCAAAGGGACATTCAAACTAATAGAGATGAAGTAAACTCCCTCAAAAAGTGTTTCAAGAATATCGTAAAACAGCAAATGGAATTACAGAAAACATTAACCAAGCAAGGAAATGATGCCAATAATGGATGCAATAATTTAATGCTATCGAGAGAAGAAGACAAAGCCAAGAGCACCCAGAATGACGGGGTGACTAATAATATTAAACAAGCTTACAGCTAGATCATTAAATATTTGAAGCCCACCAGAAGCAACAAATCTACTAGACAGCAATAACTCAAGAAGTCATCATAATGCAATAAATAATAATATAGGAAATGTTATGTCCGAAATAAAATGGGAAGGACAATATAGGGGCCATCATTTGGGTTAATAAAATGGAAGTAACCTTTGCATCAAATCCACTACCAGGAAAAAAGGAAATGATAGTGGCAGCCTCACATTATCTAGAAAGAGATGTTTCGGAATTGTTACTGTGGTGGTATCAAAAATGTGATGGATTCTCAATAAATTGAAAAAACCTCATCCTTGATATTTATACCAGGCATACCGACCTATAACAAACAGGGACAGTGAGCGAATACACTCATGAATGGGAAATCCTTGCAACAAGAAATCCTCAGCTAGTGTGCTTACAAATATCCAACTGCTGAAATCCCACATTACAGGATTAAAGCACAGCATTCACAATGAACTTAAACTGCAGAAACCTCAAAATGCAGATGAGGCCAAAACCCAAGTAACACTGATCGACAGAAAAACCTTGGCCAACAAAGGGTAGCTTTTGAACCACCAGTTGTGACCCACAAAACCAATTCAACAATTCCACAACTCAGAAAGGGACAAAAAGAAGGAAAACAATTGTCACGATTGTGGTCGGAAATGGTTTCTGGGACACTGACGTGTTGAAAATACACTACAATATTGCAAAATAATGAATGAGAAAGAAGTATAAATCCCACAATCAAAACATGAAATCACTATTTGGTATGTTACACCCCAGATTCTCTGAAGTGTACCCCATATTATTTCACAAGATGTGACCACTCCGATGTACCCAAAGTGTGATGGTTTTCTTTGTATGTGGCCATGATGGCATGATTTCAATGTACAACTGTTAGTTAGAGGTTACACAGATGCCCTCAGGTGGACGGTCATGGCATGTCCTCTTAGTCCCCATTTTCAGCTGCTTGGTTTTATTGCTTTGGCTGACTACCCCTTCAGAGTTGGTAACTCTTCTCTGTTGTTGGGCATTTATGTCGTGGGTAGGTATGCAGACATTTTGAGATGAATCTACCAGGATACATGATTTACGGGGCCTCTAACTATTCCCTTCTTGTTATTTTCTCTGTAAAGGGTGATTCCACTTTATAAGGGTTGTTAT
Source organism: Picea sitchensis (assembly GCA_010110895.2). Taxonomy (NCBI): domain Eukaryota; kingdom Viridiplantae; phylum Streptophyta; class Pinopsida; order Pinales; family Pinaceae; genus Picea; species Picea sitchensis. The sequence goes on from SNQJ01S0082785.1 coordinate 19,903, forward strand.
ACCTATGGTTTAGCACACCTTGCCCACATGGACCCTTTCTTTCTTATGTATGCACCACACTTGGGCCTTCCGGAGCTATTCTGCACATGATTCTCCAATTGCACATTTTTTAAAGCAATATTACATGCATAGCCTGGATTTTGAGGCATTGGTCACCCTCGCTGAGGCACGGACAAGCTAATCTCATCCGCATGGACATCCTTTACACCTTCCATTTATCAAAAGCCTAGGTCAGCCCTACCCTAGCTAGGTCGGCCCTACCATAGCTTACCTAACCTAAAACCTATCCTATCCTACCCTAGTTCGGCCCTACCCTAACCTAGGTCGGCCCTAACATAGGGGGTGGCCTAACCTATATAAAGGAAGGGGAGCTGCCCCTCATTGATATCAGTTAACTCACTTCTGAAGGTAGCTGCTTTGAGGTATGCTAATACTATTCTGAGGCAGCAGCTAGGACTATTCTGAGGCAGCTGCTAGGACAGTTCTGTTGCAGCAACAAGAAGGGTTTTTTGTAGCAGCAATTGTACTCTGTTCTGAGGTCTGTTCTGGACAGCAACTAAGAGGCATTTCTGTAGCAGCTGATATCTTTGTTTTGGACAGCAAATAGGAGGCAGAGTTACTCCATTCTAAGGCCAAATCTGAGTCAACAGAAAGGAGGACAGCAACTCTGTTCTGGGCAGATTTGAGTCAGCCTTAAGAGCACATTTGAGACAGCAGCAGCCACAGCAAAAGCTACAGGTCTGACAGCAGATCTAGGTAGAGGCTCAGAGAAAGTTGAAGACACAGAAGCAGCAGTAAGAGTTATTGTCTAGTGCTATTGTCTTATCTCTCTTAGAGAAGTCTTGTACTGTCATTGTACTTGTTTGACTGATAATATATCACAAGAAGTTTGTTGGGTTTTCTTCCCCTTCAGGGTTTCCCAGGATAAATACTTGTCTACTCTGTGAATGTTATTCTNTGCATATAAATTTAACACTATTGTCTTATCTCTCTTAGAGAAGTCTTGTACTGTCATTGTACTTGTTTGACTGATAATATATCACAAGAAGTTTGTTGGGTTTTCTTCCCCTTCAGGGTTTCCCAGGATAAATACTTGTCTACTCTGTGAATGTTATTCTTCCAATGTTTCCTATGCTTCAATTTATCTGTTAAAGGTTAAAGAACACTACTGTGAATTGTTGTTATATGTTTAAGCTTCAAAATAAACAAAATTCACTTGCAGATTTCATGTACTAGAGGGGCTCCATAGAGAGTTGGAAATACCTGGAGAGTTTGGTTGTGGGATGGTTGCATTTTGAGAATTGATCTGTGTCGCCAAATTGGCTATGATGTCCTTCAATTTGACATGATTGTCATGGATCTGGTCACTCAATCTTGCTTGTTCCTGTTGTGAGGTATCGTGATTCTGGCTAACCAAGTTTCTTAGCTCAATTTGTTCTTTTGGTAGTGTTAATTCTTAAAAACCAGTGCCTAGAAAAACTAGATCAAATCTAGATTACACTACTGGAATTATTTAACATTTAATGCAGCGAAAACTAGAAAAGCAATCACACTTAGTGCACAATTATTTTAAGCTCTTTTAAATCAGTTCATCATTCAAATATCAGCAGAACTTACAAGAGCTCCTGAACTCAGGAAAATCGCTCTAAGAAAACAAAAACAATGAACAGCAAAATCTGAGAGATTTCCATATCTCGGAAATCTGCCTCTTTCACCCTGATGGTTGTAACAAGGCTGCGGGGGAGCGCCCCCCCTCCCTCGAACCCGCTCCTGAATCGCGCTCTGAGGGGGAGCGTTTAGGGAGCACGCTCTTGAGTGCACTCCCTAAACGCTCCCCTTAAGGAGCGTTTTTAGGGAGCGTGATTCCTCACCAAAAAATGCAGTCTCTGGTTTTTAAGGGATCGCTCCCTTGAAAACAATCGCTCCCTGAGCCCGTGCACATGAGGAGGAAGAAATTGAGTTTTTTTTTGTTTTTTTGGAGAAAGGAAGCAAGGGAAAGGTAGCCTAGGGTTAGGTAAGAGGTTAAAACACTCTTTCACTCCCATTTCTCTCATTCTATTTATCATTTCATCCATTTCACTCATCTTTACTAAGAGGGTTTTGACTCTTGAGAGGGTTCTTGCTAGTTCTTGAGGAGATTGAAGAGCTTGGAAGGAATATTGAAAGCTCCCATAAGGAGATTGGAGAGCTTGGAAGAGAGATTGAACTTTGAAGGCTACCATTTGTCAGAGCTTGGAAGGGAGATTGAAGGCTACCATAGTCATTATCAACCACCATTGGAGAGCTAAAGAGGCAGGCTCTTAAATCCCGTTTTTCTTTCTTGTTTTGTTTTTTTCTTAAACTGCATGTGTTGTAAACTAGTTTCTTCTCCTACTCTTTTCTATTTCTCCTTCATCATTCTATTGCAGGTAGCAACTTATTATCAAGGGCCAAGGTTCAACATTCATGATGTTGATGTCAATGTGGTGTGACATTTTGGTTCCATCTTTTATTATAATGACGATGGTGGGAAGTTCACATCGAAATACCCATGATAGTGATGAAGAAATAGAAGTGGACAGCACATACCAAGGAGAGGAGGAAGGAATGGAAGGGGATGAAGACAATGAAAATGACAGTGATGGTTGGGATTTTTTATGTTTTTTGCAATTGAGTCTTGAATGTTGAATCAATTGCAAAAAACATAAAAACATAGATATATGATCATTTAACTAATTGATTAGTGATGATCATTAAAAAAAACGCTCATTTAACTAATTGATTAGTGATGATAATATATATTTTTTATGTATTATATAAAAAACGCTCCTGCTCTCGGAGATTTTTGAAAATTTGCACTTCCCACTCCCCGCTCCCAACAGCCTTGGGTTGTATTGTAAAGTATGTAGAGCATGTACAGATTGTTTTAGACGACTGATATGCACAGAAATCCAAGCGGCCTCACAAGAGCGTCCCTGCTACATTGTTTTGTGCGTTGTACGAAATCTATACGACCTGTACGGATCTGGTACGACCTCCTGTTGTACGAATTTTTGTCCTAAACCTATTGTACAACGTGACTGCTAGTTAATCAAGGTTGCTCTCTCTCTTTCCCTGATCTCTGTTGTTGTTTTCTCCTCGCTAATGGTTGCAAAATCAGAACTCTGATTTTCACACTCACTCACGTGACTTGTGAATAAATGTCCTCTGTGTGTCTTTGTTCTTTGCCTTCTTTGTCTTTCATAACTTTGACTTGAGCCAAATCCCTAATCTCAATGGTCAAGATCTAACCGTGAGATTAATGGCTCTATTTTAATTAAATCACTAAGTGACCCAACTTATTCACTTTATTAATTAAAAGTCACTTTAATAAAAGACGTTCTCTTTATTAATCAATTAATAAAATGAACTCCAGAAAAAGCATAGGATGCATTAAATGACGATTTCCACATATAGACACCCTTGCGAAAATACCTGTCTGAGCTACAGTCACTAACACTCCCTCTTAGCGAGAAAGGCATTCTAACCACTTTAAGTGAGTCTCTAAAGAAGACGAACTTGCCCTNATGTCTGCCAACTACTCATCTATAGGAATATATTGGAGCTCGATTGCTCCCTTCAACACCTTGTCTCTGATGAAGTGGTATTTGATCTTGATGTGGTTTGACCTGTCATGAAACACTGGATTCTCCGAGAGTTTTATGCATGTTTGGTTATCGCAGTGGATCATTGTTGGCTCAAGCTCCTGACCAAATAATCCTGAGTAACTTGCGAAGCCAGATGGCTTCACAACTCGCTAAATTAGTCGCCACGTACTCGACCTTCGCTGAACTTAGTGCCACTGAGGTTTGCTTCCTGCTGAACCAAGAAATGACTGATGACCCCAAGCTGAAGCAGCACCCAAAGGTGCTCTTCCGATCTATATCACAGCCTGCCCAATCTAAACATGAGTAGCCCTACAACCTCACACAATCTCCAATAAGGTATTGCAATCCATATCCTACTGTGCCCTGCAAGTATCTAAGCACATGCTTTGTTTCAATCCAGTGAACCTCCCTTGGTGCCACCATGAACTGACTCAAGGTGTTAACAGCAAAGCAAATGTTTGATCGAGTGTTGACCAGATACATCAACGAGCCAATTGTCGGTATTGTCTAGGGTCTGCCAACTCTGAAGCTGAAGAATCAATCTTCCTCAAGTTGGTCACCATCGGAGTGGCCATCAGTCTCCTATCCTCCATCTTGAATCTCATCAAGATCTCAAGAGTGTACTTCCCATTTCCGAGGAAGATCTCGCTCGGTCGCTACCAAACCCCAAGTCCAGAAAGTAATGCATTGGCCTGATATCCTTCATCTCAAATTATGGCACCAAGTCTGACTTGCATCCTGCAATCAACTTTTCTACCCCTTTCATAATAAGGTCATCCACATACAACACCAAGATGAGGGGCACAAATTCAACTAGGAAGATGTATAGGTTGGTACCTGCCTCACTCTTGGTGAAGCCCATGCTCTGCAGATAGTTGTTGATCCTAGCATACCAGGCCTTGAAGCCTTGTTTGAGTCCATATAGGGCTTTCTTCAACCTGCATACATGCGTCTCTCTGTCATGGACCTCAAACCCCCATGGTTGGTCGATGTAGACCTCTTCCTCAATGACTTTGTTGAGGAAGCCAATCTTCACATCCATCTGATGGATGCTCCACCCCATCTCAAAAACAATAGAAAGTAATGATCGAATAGAAGAGTATCTGGCTACAGGACCAAAAGTCTCTTGGTAGTCTACGCCTTCTTTCTAAGAGAACCCACGAGCCACAAATCTAGCCTTGTACTTCTCCACACTGCCATTTGTTGCATGCATTACCTTGTAAAGCCATCTAGAAGTCACCACTGACATCCCCTTTGGCCTCGGCACAATCTCCCAGACAGCATTCCTCATGATGGAGGTGTGCTCCTCCACCATGGCATCTCTCCACACCTTTTGGCTAGCTGCTTCCTCAAAGATGGAGGGCTCTAAGTCTATGATGTTGGTCATCAAAGCCATTTACATCGAAAACTTCCGAGGAGGCCTGCTCTCTCGAAACGTGGTCCTGCGAGGCTCAACATGCTAGCGAGCATCCTGCAAGGTCTACTCAAACCACCTGGGCCTCCTAACTGAAGTCGAAGGTGATAACTGCTCCTCCACCTCCTCTGGAATCTGGATCCCTACACTAGAAGTCTCTACTCTCGACTCATCCTTTGGGCCCACCTCGTGTGGCCCCTCTGCAACTGTTGGTAGATCCTGAGATTTCCTAGATGTCAAGTTCTCATAGAACTTGACATCTCGACTCACCATTGTCCTTCGTTGATCTGTCAGAAAGACTTTGTAGGCCTTTGAATCCTTGTAGTAACCCACCAAGCTGCCCCTCTCTCCTGACAGCTCCAACTTTGTTCTCTTCTCTATTGGAATGTGGATATAGACTAGACAACCAAAAATCCTAAGATGTTCTATCTCAGGTCTCCTGCCTGTGAATGCTTCCTCCGGTGTTTTATCCTCTAGTATTCAGTGTGGGCTACTCAACAACCAAAAATCTTAAGATGTCCTAACTCAGGTCTCCTACCTATGAATGCTTTCTCCTGTGTTTTATCCCCCAGTATCCATTGTGGGCTCCTATTGTGTAGATACACAATTGTGTTCCATGCCTCGACCCACAGAAACAAAGGCAAACTCTGATCGTGGATGATGGCCTTCACCGCACTATTGATAGACCGACTCTTCCTCTTTACAACCTGATTTTGTTGTGTGTTGTAGGCCATAGTCTTCTCCCTCTTGATCATTGCCTCCTTGCAGAAATTAGTGAACTCATTGGAGGTGTACTCACCCTCGTTGTTTGTCCTCAACACCTTGATCTTCCTTCCTGTAGTGTTCTCCACCTAAGATTTAAACTCTCTGAAATCAATGAAGACCTCATCCTTAGTTTTCATGAAGTAGATCCAAGTCTTCTTGGAGAAGTCATAAATGAAGGTCACATAATAGGATGCTCCCTTTACTGAAGCAATTGACATAAGCCCACCAACGTCAAAATGTATCAAATCCAAAATGCCTTTGAATCGAGCCTTATTGTTGGGAAATGATCCCTTCACATTTTTGCCAAGAGCACAACTTCTGCACACCCCCTAATGATCCAGACTGAAGTTTAGAAGTCCAGTGACCATCTGTCTCAGTAATGGTAGAGCTCTATGATGGAGAGTCCAATCCTCTTGTACCACAACTCGCAAAAGCTCTCACTAGTGTGCATCAACGCCTGAACATGTTGGCCATGAAGTCTATATAGGTTCCCATCCCGAACTCAAATCCTCAAAGCAATGCTTGAACTTGCTCCGTCTAGGCGAATAAACACCTGCCCCTTTGAAAGTTAACCTCATAACCTTTGTCCTCCATGACTGAGATCGACAAAAGGTTCTTCTTCAAGCCAGGTACATATAGTACTGCCTGAGCATCAAAGGATCCTCCTGACTTGAGTTGGAACTGAACTGTTCGCTAACCCCTCATTGGATACTTGGCATTATTGCCAAGCTCTATGTGGAGCTTTGAGTCCTCCTTTGATAAATTGTTGAATAGCTATCTAGCCTCTATCGTGTGGCGAGATGCACCACTATCAAAGTACCATGCACTACTAGGAGTAGTGCTAGTAGAAAGGCAAGACACGAGTGAAAAATCACCCTCGAACTTTGATGCAAGTTCGTTTGACTATTTCTCTGTTGTCGCTACAACTATCTAGAGCTTCCCCTTTCCTTTCTTTCTCTATAGACATTGAGAATCAAAGTGGCCATTCTTATGGCAAACGTAACATTTGATCTTGCTCATGTCTCTCTTCTGCCCAGACTGTTGCCCCTCTCCCTGACTGTCACCCTTCTTGAAAAAACCTTTCCCTTTGCCTTTCTTGGTTTTGCCAACAAGGGCTTAATTTTCATCTCTTCCACCTCCCTTCCTGTTGAATCTAAACTCTCTACGAGTCTCCTCGTACATGCAGCCATCCCAAAGTCTCTCCCACTTGGGAAGATGCTCCCAAGCACAGATGCCCATGATAAATGGTTCCCATGCCTTAGTGAACCCATTCAGAGCAACATTCACTAACGTTGCATCCAATACAACCTCTCCAATAGCTGCAAGTTGGTCACGGATCTGTGTGATCCTCGTAAGGTAGTTGGTCAAATTGTTGAAGTGGGTCATTCTGCATTTTCTGAGGTTGGCTTTGAGAATCAGCTTCTGACTCATGTTATCACTTTGGAAAAGTGATACGAGGGCATCAAACAACTCCTTGGCACTGGACTTTTCTGACACATGTGGGATCAAAACATCCTTGACAGCTTCAAGGTTCACCCTCTATGTCTTTATGTCTTTCTTCACCAACGGTGCTCGTACAGCCAGATCTACTACTAAGTGCACATATTGTGCACCCTACGCTACAGCCTATGTCAGTGCTAGAGTAGAAATACTGCTAGTCATGACCTCCCACAAGTCTTGTTCCTTCAAGAGCAGTATCAGTGTTGCCTTCCAAGGCAGAAAATTCGAAACCTCATCAAGTCGATCCTCAATCTTCACATTGGTGATTGACATACATGTCCTGAGCTTTGTCCTTCAAGCTCGCTGAAATAATCTACACTTAATAAACTGCATCTTCTTTTCTTTCATAGCAAGAGCTCTGATACCATGTTAATTTATTAAAACCAATGCCTAGATAAGCTAGTTCAAATCTAGATTACACTACTAGAATCATTTAACATTTAATCACAGTGCACAATTATTTCTTGCTCTTCTAAATCAATTCATCACTCAAATATCATCAGAACTTACAAGAGCTCCCGAACTCAAGAAAATGGCTCTAAGAAAATAAAAACAATGAACAGCAAAACCTGAAAGATTTCCAAATCCCGAAAATCTGCCTCTTTCACCCTAATGGGTGTATTGTATTGTCTGTACGACCTGTACGAACTATTCTAGACGGCTGATCTACACAAAAAATCAAGGTGACCTCACATGTGCGGCCATGTTGCATTGTTTTGTGTGTTGTACGAAATCCATACGACCTGTACGGATCTGGTACGGCCTCCTGTTGTACAGATTTTTGTCATCAACATGTTGTACGACCTGTATGCTAGTTAAACAAGGATGATCTATCTCTTTCACTGATCTTTGTTGTTGTTTTTTTCTCGCCAATGGCTGAAAATCAGAGCTCAGATTTTTCACACTTACTCACGTGACTTGTGAATAAATGTCCTCTCTGTGCCTTTGTCCTTTTCCCTCTCTGTCTTGTATAACTTTGACTTGAGCCAAATCCATAATCTCAACAATCAAGATCTGACTGTGAGATCAATGGCTCTCTTTTTATAAAATCACTAAGTGACCCAACTTAGTCACTTTATTAGTTAAAAGTCACTTTAATAAAAGACGTTCACTTTATTAATTAATTAATAAAGTGAACTCTAGAAAAAGCATAGGATATATTAAATCATGATTTCCACATGTAGACACCCTCACAGAAATACATATCTGAGCTACAGTCACTCACATGTAGGACATCGTGATTTTGATCGATCCACTCCTCCAACATGCTATGTTACTCCTAAAGTTCTTAATACCTTTTATCATTTTCCTTTTGCTTCTTTTCTATTTTCTCCAATCTTCAACTGACCTCAACTGACCTCGACAGAAGAAGACAATATTAGTAAGGGAAAGGGTGACCAGAATATTCCTAGCAATCACAAGAACAATATTGCGCTAGGTAATGACAAGGTGTGGCATTTGCATGAAACATACATAAGGGATAGTGCTTTGGTGAGACCCTGCCACATTGTTCTAGAGCAAGAAAGAGATACAAATTGGGGTGATTATCCTAACGATGCATCTGACATCTCTGAAGACTTGGATGATTATTCTTCTACACAAGAAGATGATTATTTGATGACGTTTAGAAGGAAAGGAGTTGGCTTCGTCAAATGAGAAGGGGATGATATCGGAACTAGTAAAACACATGAGCCAACCAAAAAAAGTCTTCTTGTATTTTCCCCTGATGATTTGCCTTTCGTTTCAGAGGAAGACTTCGATCAAATACAATGGCCAAAGACGGAAGAGTGTCAGCAACTCCTAGACAAATACACGGGTTGGGACTATCAAATTGTTAAAGAAAGAAGAAGATGACATGTTGATCAAGCCATCCCAGCAAGAAGTCTTCACAACAGAACCCCACCCTTCTCCCTCAAGACAATACAC
>SNQJ01S0082785.1:40043-60635 GCA_010110895.2 Picea sitchensis
TACTATGCATAAAATCAATACAACATCACCTCATGTATCCAACATTCATCCACACATTTGAGTCCACACACCAAAGCTAGCTCCAAAGTCTTTATTATTTCCGAAGTAGATACAACATTACAATGCTTTCTTGCCCAAGATTTGACTAGCTAATGGAGAGGTCGACCCTTCTTTATATGGGAATGGGAGGTGATAACTCCAAAGTGTGCATGCGCTAGGGTTGGGTTTAGGGAATGCGTGAGGATGAGGGAGTGGCGCACTAGTTGAAGAGTAGATGCGTGGGAGATGAGTGGAGAGGTGTGGAGTGGAAGGGGAGTTAAGGAAGGTGAAGGAGAGTGGGAGTGAGAGTAAGGGGAGATGAGTGGGATTGAGTTCGAGTGAGAGGGGGAGTTAAGGGATGCGTGGGTCCCTTAATCAATGCGCTAAGGTTTGGGAATGCGCCACTTAGGAAAATAAGTCGAGTTCCTTCATTGGAACCACCTCCCAACTCCATGTCATCTAATTAAGTCGACCTCCCCTTAGTTAACTCGCCTTAGGCCTTTAGTCAACTAGGGACATACAAAAAACGTGTCTAAAACATGTTCCCCAGTTCTCCTAAAATTTAGGAGATTAATGAAATTACCCATTTTCCATAAATTTCGAGTAAAATTGATTTTTTAGTGATAATAATCACTTTTTAGTCTCGAAAGATGAAAAATAGGGGTTTACATGATACTCTAGACTGGAAAACAACTATAAGTATGGCATCTGACAACATGTGATGCCATATTTTTTACATTTATTGACTCAGAATTAATAAATTCCATTTTTGCGGGAATTTAATTAATTCACTGAAAACTTAAAAAAAAACTATCAAACCTAGCCGCAATTTCCAAATGACTCAGACACTATGTCCTAGTATGAGCTTATATACAGTTAGACACTAGACATTGGATTTTTCATGCCAAAACCTGCTTGCCAGCACATACTCCGGCTTTGGAGCTAAGTCATCTGAGTGAAAAAACTTAGAAATTGTTTTTTCTTCTCACTGAGGCAAGCGGAAAAAATAATTAACAAGTAGAAAAAAACACTCCAAAGTATGTGCTCACTCTTGGTCTTGGGTGGCCAATAGCCTTTTACAATCTCTCATACTTAGGACATTTATTACAATGGTGGAAATGCGGAAAAAGGGGGTCTTTTATAAGACCTGTTGAACTCTGAAATCTGCAAATATGAGCATTGCTTGCTCATTCTCTGGCAGCTCTTCAGAAAATCCAGTTTGTGCAAGCTGGTGGATAACATGTGGGAATGCCAATGACAAATACAAAATAGCCATAGGGTAGATACTAGAACCGTAGATGGAAGAATCTCATAGCTCATGAGGCGTGACTGTTAGTAGTCCTCCATGTCATAATCACCAAGATTGGCATCACTACCACTGCTCTCTCCTCCATTCTCCTCCTCCTCCCCTATATCCAATGCAATCTATGCATTTGTTGATGTGGACTCTGGAGGATGACCCCTCAAGAGGATCACCATCATCAAAAGTGAAAGGCTCTAACACTAGTTCATTAAGATCCAAGTTGGCTAATGCCAACTCAATACTGTTGTTCAAACCAATATCATCAGAAAACACATCCCACGTCTTTGTCTTTCCCTTCAGCCACTCTTCTCTCTGCTTGTATATAAGACGGAGGTTGGTGTGCACATACACTAATAAGTCACCTAACACGACGACAAAGAGAAGACTTCAATAGAAGAGTTTATACTTGAGTGAAGGGTACATTTTTACTGGGGTCATGAAAAAAGAGTTTAACAATCAATGCCACCAACATCGACGTACATAAAGGGCTTGGTTCTCTTGATTAAATGTCAGTTCCATACCCTCATACATGATAGAATCTAGTGGAAACATTGCAATCTTGCCAATCTTGAAATCCTGAAAAATGTTAAGTCTGTTGAATTTTGAATGGGACCTAAAATTCTACTTTCTCCATGTGAAATCCAATGAGGTTGGAACCACTCTCAAACATCCTGAAACAATTAATGGTAATGTTAAAAATTTAAGTAAAAGGATGAAAATGAAAGATAAAGGAGAATGTCACTTTTACGAATTTAACATTACCATTAATTACTAGGGTGGGTAAAATGGAGGGGGTGGGGACCTCTTTAAATAACATTAGTAACGCAAAATAACCCTCAGTTGCACACCAAAACACCTTACAACTCCAACTTGCATGAGAAAACATGAGCCAAGTACTTCTCTGTTACGTAGGTTTTAGGTTTTAGGTTTTGGGGGGTTTTAGGTTTTAGGGACCAAACCGACCGGTTTGGTCATAAACCAGTGGACCGGTTCGGTTTATTGGTCGGTTTAAACCAATCGACCATCAAACCGATAAAACCAGTCAGTTCCGGTTCCAGTTCACCGGTTTTTACAACAAGGGATATACTTTCCTATTTCTGCTCTGAGATGGGGAGTGGTTGCAGTAAACCGGCCGGATAAGTCTATTCATCCTTGTTCTCCTGACAGGTGGAGCATTCCTTGATGTAGCACATCACATCCTCCTCCATTCCCTTCCATGTGAATCTTTCCCTTATCTACCTGCATGTTTTGACAAACCTCGGATGCCCTACTAATGGTGAATCATGACATGCTTGTAATACTCGTCTTTTGAATGTTGACTCAGGAACTAGGAAGATTCGAACCTTGTTGTACATGATGTCATCCAAAATCCTGAAGCTATCATCATGTACCTTCCCATCCATTAACTCACAAGCAAACCTGTTTTTTGTATATTCCACCAAAAGGTGCGCTTTGCAGTCAACTGAAATACCTGTCATAGCATAATAGACTGAGGGTCTTCTAGATAAGGCATCAACCACCACAATATTTTTCCCTTTGACAAATTCAATGTCAAAGCCATCGGCCTGAATCTTGCAAACCCATTTATGTTGTCTTTCATTTAAGTCCTTTTGATCCAAAAAGTACTTGAGGCTATTGTGATCTGTCCTCACAACAAATTTAGCCCCAACCAAGTATTGTCTGAATTTAGCCAATGTGTGCATGATAGCTAACATCTCCTTGTCATCAATGGTATAGAGAAGTTCAAGACCTCTCAGTTTTCTACTCTCATAAACGATGGGATGCCTATTATGCATGAGTACTGCTCCAATGCCTTCTCCTAAGGCATCACACTCCAATATGAAAGGTTGTGCAAAATCTGGTAAAGACAGTACCAGGCAAGTGCTCATTACCTTCTTCATCCTATCAAAAATCACCTGTGCCTCTTGGCTCCACTTAAATGCACCCTTTCTGGTCAAATCTGACAATGTTGCGCAAAGTTGGGAGAAGCCTTTTGCAAACCTCCTGTAGTAGCAACAGATGCCAAGAAATCCCTTCAATTCAGTAAGAGTCTTGGGTGTTGGCCAGTCAAGTATGGATTCTATCTTCTCTTGATGCACCTATACTCCTTTCAATTCAATGATGTGCCCCAAATAAAGAACTTCTGTCATTCCAAATTCACATTTGGATTCTTTAGCATATAAGGACTGTCCTTCCATGATGGCCAAGATCTTCTCTACATGTTGAAGATGATCCTCCCACGTTTTGCTATAGATCAGCAAATCATCAAAGAAGACCAAGAGGAATTTCCTCAACTACTTGTTGAAGACGTGATTCATACAATATTGGAAGGTAGTTGGCACATTAGTTAGCCCAAAGGGCATAACCAAGTATTCATAGTCACCATAATGACATCTCAAAGTTGTTTTGGGCACATCTTGCTCCCTCATTTTGATCTGATGATAGCCAGAGCGCAAGTCTATTTTTGTGAAGTAAACAACCCCATGAAGCTCATCCAATAGCTCATTAATCCTAGGGATAGGTTACATGTTCTTGATGGTCTTTTTGTTCAGTGCCCTGAAATCAATGCACATGCGCATCGTCCCATCTTTCTTCTTGACCAACACTATTGAAGATGCAAAAGGACTAGAACTTAGCCTGATGTGACCCAGGTCTAAAAGTTCTTTGATAACCATTTCAATTTCATCCTTATACCTTTTTGGTGTATATAAGGAGTAGTAACAACAGGTTTTGCCCCATCTTCTAATTCTATCATATGCTCAAACCCTCTATCAGGGGGTGCTCCTGGTGGGATTGGTTCAAAGACCTTGTTGTGCATGTCAATGATTTTATGAATATCCGGTGAGTAGTGAGGATGCCCTTTCTTGTCTACTTGTACTGAGATTATGCACTCTATTGTGTATACAATGTCTTCTCTTCTGAAAATAACTTCCATGCTCTTTGTTGTCACCACTCTAGGTGTATTACCTATGATCCTTCTAAGCATCACCTTTTTTCCACTTTCTTCATTGAAGGACATTTCCATGGTTTTATAGTTGGTGGTGATGGGTCCCATTGTGCGAAGCCATTGGACTCCTAGAATGATGTTAGTATCCGGTAGGTCCATTACATAAAAGTCATGTGCCAAGTCATGCTTGCCCAAAGTAAGCTTCATCACTGGAATGTACCTATCACAAGGCATGGTACGCCCACCTGCTACCTCCACACAAAATCCCTCAAACTCCACTATAGGTATATGCCTTCTTTTCAGTAAGGCAGAATCTATGAAGTTGTGTGAAGCTCCCCCATCAATGAGTACTGAAACCTTTTGTCCCTGAAGCACTCCTCTCATCCTGAAGGTATTGAATTTAGGCTCCCCAATGATGGATGCTATTGTGACCTTTTTTGTTGTTGCAAGGACGAAACCTGCTTCTTCCCATTCTTCATTATCTGTAGGGTCCACTCTAGGTGGATTTGCTTCTCTGTTTTGGATATGGCCAAAATCTTCTTCCTCCTCATCATCAAAAATTACCTCAATATAATGGGCTTTGCTTTTACCCGTGCATTTGTGTCCTGGCTCGCAAGGTTCCTTGCATGTGAAGCATAATTGCTTCCTCCTCGGTTCTCTTCTAGTAGCCTCGTCCATTCTGCCCTTACCTCTGTCAACCCCCCTTTGATCTCTTCCCCCTTGGTGTATGGGTGGTCTAGGGGCAAACTTAGTTTTTGCTGCATATCCCATCAAGTCCCTAGTCCTACATAATGCCTCATGTAAGTTGGTAGGCTTAAAATCCTTGACCTAACGTTTTAGGGGTTCCATCAATTCCTTTGTAAAGAGCATCATTAGTCTTGCCTGAGACGCATCTGGCACCATTACTGCTACCCTCTGAAACTCCTCTATATAGATCTTTGGTGACCCAGTTTGTCTGAGTTGTGTGAGTTACCTGAAATGTAGCTATGGATCTCCCTGATCAAACCTGTCCATAAGTCTATGAGTGAACATTGTGTAAGTAGTGATCTGGTTATGACCCAAGGTGGTCAAACCATGGTACCACCAATCATGAGCTTTGCCCTCCAAATACATGGTGGCAAACTTGATGGCATCCATCTCCCTCATGGGGTTGAGTTGCAAGTAGATGTCTAATTTTTGTACCCAATTTTGCGCAGACACGTTGGGAGACCCATCAAAGTATGGAATCTCCATTTTACCTGCCCTGCGCTCCAACTCATTGTTGTTCCTGTGACAATTTTTGGGTTGACCCCCAAATTTGATACCACAATATTGGTCCAGTGTCACTTGTCTCCTGAATCCTGCACTCAAGGCCTCATATTCCCCGACATATTCCTCAAAGTGGTCTTCTAATTCATTAAAGTGGTTACCATGTGGTTGGCCATCCAAAAATGTAGGCATATAGGGTCTAGGAGTAACCCTACTATGTGATGTCGCCCTTGAGGACCCTCTTCCAAAGCTCTGTCCCTCTGCATGGTAGTGAAGATCTTAGTCCCCCATGGGAGCCACTGGCTTCCTTGTTTACATAATTGATTGGGCCATTCCCACAATGTGTCATCTGCAACAGGAGTGATGCAATTTTTCCTGATTAGCATTTATTTTTCCCAAAGTCTCCTTCATTTCAACATGTCCCCCGCGCATTGTCTCATGGTTCTCCTGTAAATGGAACTCAAGTGTACTTTGTGTATTGTCTATGGAGCTTTTCAGCTCCTTTGCTATACCTGCTAAAACCTGTGGATCATTATCCTCACCTGAACCTTCGATTTATGCCTCTGGTTCACCTATCTGTCTTCTACGCCTACCCATATAGATACCACTAAAATTCTACATGCGCTAATCCCCACAAGCTTAGAGGATTAAACGCTCTAATACCACTGTAATGTTCCCACACCAATTTTTTGCTCGAAAACAAGGGTTGTTTAACTGTTTATTTGTTGTTACTTGTAATTTCAATGTAGAAAGATAGTACTAGAGTAATCAATCACATACAGAGTAATGACACAAATTATTGTGGAAGCCCATTTGGGAAAATAAACTAAACAATGGTTTCTTCAACGCTGTGTTCATAGTGGGATTATCTGCAAGGCGTCGCACTCTTACTAAGTGTTTTATTCTTCATCTACATTCGTACAAAAAACTATCAACACTCTAGGACAATGTTCAATTCAAATCCTAGACAAGTGCATGCTCGACATGTTGTCATGCTATAGAAGTCTTTAGAGACGATCTTCAACCGAACTTCTAAACAAGCTCGTGTTCATCATGTAGGTCAATACTATCTCGTTTCCCTCTACATGACAACACCATGCATTGTGCTTCAAGTAATACTCTCGTTCTAAGAGTATTGCATGCCCAATTTCACATGGGTATTATTTCACTAGATGTGAACATACTTGGTGTTTGAGTCTTCTTTCCTCCATATTCGAAATAGTCCCCTACCTACTTGTGGACAATATTGCTCCTTTGTGGACAAGCTTTAGCCTACCTATTTGTTCCTATAGTGGTTTGAGCAGTCCTCAATGCATGCAAACAGGTTCAACATGTCTTGGAATGCTTAACCTCTCCTCTATCATCTTTCTTACCTTCATCTATGAAGGCCATGGGACCAGCCCACCATCAAGGTTGTCTTTCGTTCGTCTTACCCCTTGTTTTAGTGGTTTCCCCATTTACTACCTTCCTTGTTTTAGTAGAAAGCCAAGAGACCCATGAATCCATTATTGAATACTAATCATCCACCTAGTGACCTTGTACACCTGTCTACCAGCTCTCTAAATGCAAAAAATCACAAGAACAATTACCATTTTTCCAAGGCATCAAGCTTTTATTATGCATATAACAGCCTTTTAGGCCTCTTTCCACTTTGCCATGTAGCAACCTGTCATTGACTACAAAATCATCCAAGTTGGCCCCCTTATTCTTTTGGAGCTTTCCAATGTTGGCCACATGGTCAGTAATCATTAGTTGTTGTTGCAAGACTCTTCTTTATCACAATGCCAAGGGCAAATCTTTTTGCAGCATTATAGTCCGAAGACTATACAATGGTGCACTCTAGATGAGTACTAATGAGGAGTGTGAAAAGCCAAACTCTTTTCCCTTTAATAGGATGAGACTCTTCCTATGCCTACTTGCTTTGCAAGTTATGCCTCATCGTGTTGCATCCCTGCTTCCTTCTCTCTTAGCCCTTCTTTCAAAGTGTGGAGTGTAAATCTAACACCTCCCATCCGACACATCCAAGCCTATGCATGACCACAGTTCTCTATGCTTTTCCTTAGCTATTTTTTTACTTTTAGCCTTTGTTTGTCACAAAGTGCGGAGTGTGAGAGTAACACATCTCCTCTATCTTGCCTATACTTCCAAATTGCAAAAAGCCTTTACCTTTCAAAAGGAAATCACAAACTTCACCAAGGCAACTAGCAACATGTTGCTACTAAGGTTTTGGGGAAGCCTATACAAAGAATATTTTCAAGACCACAGCCATTAACCTACAAATCTTGTGACTTCTATGTATTGAACTCAACCCATTGTTCGAAGTGAAACTAGAACCAACACCTAGTCCCATTTTGAATTACCTATTGTCACCTTAACACCTCTTGCTACCAATCTAAGCCATAGCGTTCAACGAATTTAATAGAAAAACTTCAAAATTTGCTGATTTTTATGAGAAGAGTATTAAATTCATTCTACATTGCTGATTTTGTTCAAAATAATATAAATTTCAACAATTTAAATAAGGTTTTTGCAAGAGCAACTCCCTCGGGAAAGTTCATTCCTCAATGACTACTCTAACATCAAGCAAAACTGAYGAAGGTGGAGACCAAGTTTGACCAACGATGGTAACATCATACATTCATGGTTCAACTATGGCAAACATAGAGTTTGAGTTATTTCCCAATGATGGGTTCATCTATAGGCATTGCCTACAACAATGAAAACATAGAGTTTGAGTAATTTCGCAACGATGGGTTCATCTATAAGCATTGTCTACAACAATAAAACTGGAGTTTGTTCAGCGGCAATGACAAAACTCGTGCACAGTTCAGCAATGGGGACAAAGCACAAGTTGAGGATTGAAATAATGTCATTATATGTTTTTAAGTATATGAGTAATAATGTGACGGTATTTCATCATATCTACTTCTAAATTTTGAAATTTTCATTTTATATATTTTCTCGAACATGATGGTGAAATATCACATGTCATGTTACATTGGCATCTTTTATTTGAATTCCTTTGTAACCATATTTGAACACAAACACAAGCCACATCACATTGCTTCGAACCTTAC
Organism: Picea sitchensis; assembly: GCA_010110895.2. Lineage (NCBI taxonomy): Eukaryota > Viridiplantae > Streptophyta > Pinopsida > Pinales > Pinaceae > Picea > Picea sitchensis. Next base: position 48,658 of record SNQJ01S0082785.1, read on the forward strand.
ATGGCTCCTTCCACGTCACACATCATGAGCAAATCTTCAATACTAGGTTAGTGAAGAACCACGGACTCTAGGACACACAAGAAGTGGATGCCAAGAATCTCATCACCCACTTCTTGTTGGCCTTCGATGTTACCAAGACTAACAATCGACAAGATTGTTTTGTTTAGGTCTTCTTCCCTGAACTTGATGAACTCTTGAACATTTTGCTCTTTTGGGCTTCCTAGGATAGCAGTATATCTCTTTCAGCAATCACTACAACCTCTTTTATTTATTTCGCAATTCTCTCCAAGATGCTTTAGCACTCCTAATGTGCATTAATCCTCAAAGTTTTTATAGTTTAGTTGCTAATTACACCCACTAGTGGAGATTAACATTTAAATCAATTCAAATATTCAGCCTCAGGTTCTAAAGCAAGTAAAGCAAAAAAATATAGCAATTAGACTCAATGGATGATTTTCATGCATTTGTATGTTGCCACGAATGCAAAGAGAGCACAGTAATAATTGGGACTTCTTTATGTAAATCTTATTTCTTGATTGTAGCTATTTTTACTATCAATACAAAATACTAGAGCTATATTGTGAGTCATTGTCATTGCAATATTTGTAGTGTCAGCATAAAATTATCCAGCTGTGTGATTTTTTAATGTAAAGCATATTCAATATCAACAGAAAGTAGTATGGAAGAACGCAGAAAGTAACAGACAAGTTCGCTAAATTGTTAAACAGCTTCTAAAGCTCATTCATAAGAATATAGAAGAGATAACCAATTTATGCATAAAGGCTTACAAATTTGAACATTTAAAAAAATGTCACTCGTCCTCAAAATTTGGCATTCAAATATATATGGCACAAATATCAAAAAGTTTTCTTCAATATCTTGTGTCGCATATCTGAAATCTTAATAATAAAAAACCATTAACTTCTAAATAAGTCGGAAATATTTTCCTATATTTAAGATTTTCAACATGAAAGTAGAAAATAGTGCATTAAACTGACCTTTGATTGAACGAAGCACCATTGTATTGCAAGACATAGCTCTCGCAAATCCAAAGTCGCAAAGCTAGAAAGAAAAGCAAGAAATGGTTTAGAAAACATCACAGGTAGTCCCCCTCATCGGCATCAATAAAATTGAACCTTTACAGTTTTATAATATATACCCCATTACTTTGACAGTCAAGCTCAATATAAGACATTAAGACTAGATGGATAAATATAACAGCTATTGGGCACTCAAATATACAATCTTGGACATCCTAACAAACAGCTCACCCACAACAGACTACTTGGTATTATCCTAAATCACATATATGGGTGGTGGCTCAGCAATGACAACAATTAGACACAAAGTACAAAAAAATGACAATGAAGACAAATATCCCGATACTTTCAACACTTACTCTTACCTGGAAACTGCAGAGATAAAGATCAACATACTTTCAGATTGAAGTTAACACATTTCTACATTTTTTCTTGCTCATTTCTAACTCCTAAATGATCGAATGGAACTACAGTAAAGAAGATAAAGACAACATTAAAATCACAGAAAAAGAGAACAGATTTCACAACAAAATCCATTCCAACCTAGGTTCATTTGCTGTAATCTTCATGACAGAGAGCTAACATATGATGAAAGTGACTCTAGCAAACTGCAAGAGAAAAGTTTCAACAGCAACATACCTTAATAATTAGCCTTAAATGGCTATAAAATGCCGGGAGCTGAGCTCAACGGCTAAACAAAGGCAATTGGAACCTATATATGTATTATGCTAAGATTATTCATTACACATCACTGCATATAAGGTTGACAATGTCATTATTGTTCACTGTTTTAAAATATGATACAGCATTCATTTCCATTTTAGCTTGTCTCTATAGACATAAAATATCACTTACAATTTCAGACCCAAACTGAAGCATAAAAAACAGAAGCATTAACAAATGAATAAATAGAAAATGGTTAGTGGAAAGAACCAACCACAACAGACCATTGAAACTTCCGAGGAAAAAAAAGCATCTCAAAAGCTATACCATGCAAGCACACCATTTGTACATAAAAAGGCAGAGAATGAGTTAGGATCCGACCCTAACTTCTCTTAGTTGGTTAATAGTTAGCATGATATATTTTCCATGTAATAAAGGCCGACATTAATTAATAAGGCCTATTAAATAAAGTTGAACAAGTCAATGTAAGAATACCTAATAGAAGCTTTTGCTTCTAGAAAGATATTCCCCTAGAATGTTCTTTAGAAGATAGTAGAAGTACAAATAAGAGTAGGAGGTATGAAAAAGTTTGTCTTGACTATTACTGTAAGAGAGCTCTGCTTATTTTGGAGGTTTACCCCTCGAAGAGGCAAGTGAATAAAGTTTTCTTAGTGCTATCAATAATACATTTCTGCTCTCTATTGAATGTTCCTGTTATTCTTGGCGTATATTTCCTTGTTGTGTTATCTGTTTCAGGTTAAGCATATTACAAGTGGACTCGGAGCATTTACCCGGGCCAGCACGCACCCATTTTTTTTAGAAATTTGTAGGCTAGAGACGTGTTCCAGCGTCTTTAAACTACAGAGATCTATCGTTCAGCGCATAAATCTGTGATTGGGGAACCATACACATAGGAAATACAAGAGGTTTTTAAGCTCACATTGTCGAACACCCTTGTAACACTTGTTGGTACCCCTTCGAGTGGTAGCGCAACAAACAGCACCTGTACACGTACTTTCTCTTCCTCATACCTCTGGTATATCAGAAGACCCCAAGGATATACTGAAACCATCCCTAGATAAACCGATCAGTCACATGACTGCTATAGTGCCACCGAGAACAGCACCTGGGTAATCGAGTAGTACGGCTAAGGGTAACCAACATGTCAGAGGAAATGGGCCAACTAAAGCAGAGCCTATCTTAGAGCCTCAACGCCCTCACCCAATAGTTCCAAGAATTTGTGATGAACAACAAGGGTAAGCACCCTAAGTACCACTCTGAGGCTACTCATTCTTCTCATTATCAGAATATTCATCTTTCCCACTCCCCTTGGGGTTCTCCAAATTACTGGAATAAGGTGCCCAAAGTTGAAATGCATAAATTTGATGGATGAAACCCGACTGGGTGAGTATCCCAAATGGAACACTACTTCTCCCTCCATGATATTCGAGATGATGAGAACAAACTTCATGTGGGGGTTTTGTACTTGGATCAAGAACGTTGGCAATGGTTGCAATGGCATAAGAAATGTTATCCAGGACAACCAAATAGGACCATGTTCACCAACGCAGTGTGTGCTCATTTTGATTGGGATTCTCATTTTTTGGGAAGACTCGCCAAGTTGGGACAAACAGGGTCAGTAGCAGACTCCATCACCGCATTTGAACAGTTGGCTATCAAAACTAAGGGCTTATCTGATGAGTTCTATCTTGAATGTTTCCTCAGAGGCTTAAGGACACCATCCATGCTCATGTTTGCATGCACCATCATGTTACCTGGTTTGCAGGTGTGCAAATTAGCATTAGAGGCAGAGACCATTATTCATGCTCAACCCTTTCATTCGATCGTTCCCATATGCCCTCATCCAGCAGTTACACCTGCTCCGACACAAACTTTGAAGGTCCAAAAGGTATCTCCAACAAAAATGGTTGAACGTCGGATGCAAGGACATTACTATTGTTGTGTTGAAAAGAATTCGCCAGGCCATAAATGTCGTGAACAAAAGTCCTTCCAGATTGATGGGTCAACTCCCACCTCCTCTTAGAACAAACTATCAGATGAGGCCTCAGACTCCGAGGACACATATCCAACTCTCTTCAGCCCTGATCCAATAGCACCTCTCGAGGAATCGGAGGAACCTGCCATTTCTCTCCATGCCCTAGCGAGTATTTATGTTCCACAGACATTAAAAATCAAAGGCTACATCAAACATAGGCCAATAGTGGTGTTGATCGATAGCAGTACCACCCATAGTTTCATCCATCACAAGGTCGCTAAGGATAGCAATTGCTTTGTTAGACCAGTTTCTAATTTTCAAATTCTCATAGCTAATGGTGGTACAATGAAATGTGGGGGTCACTGTGAGAATGTCAAGCTCCAAATGGGCGATTATACCCTAAAAGCTCACATGTTTTCCATTGCCATGTTGATGATTACAGCTTCGTGAGTCATCCTCTAGGACACGTTCTCCTCTAAGACTAAGTTGAGTCGACTTGTGAGAGAGCCCATGTTTTGGGTGTGCCCATGAGATGGGTGTGTCATTCCACTCTGCATTGAGATGAGACAATATGTGCCCCTATGTAGGGTGAGGATGCCCATGAGATGGGTATGTCGTTCCTCTCTGGATTAAGATGAAACGATGTGTACCTCTGTGTGTGGTGAAGGTGCCCATGTGATGGGTGTGCATCACATCCTCCTCTGGACAGAGTTATTGTGGCCTCCACCCTCTGGTGAGTTCTTATAGCGTGTGGTCTCCTGCTTGTAGTTTCGGTTAGGTCCGGGCTTGAGATGGTACTTCAGATGATTCTCCCATGGACTCGGTGAGATAGAGATTCCCCATTTGGGGCCTTATTGGTTTAATTGGGTGTTGTGCCCCTAGTGGTGAGCACTAATTGGATGTAGGAGATCCCTTACTATATTTAACACAGAGTACAAGATTTTACAGCATGACACTAATTTGGCCGATGTAGGAATTTAATTGAAACCATATGTGAAAGTTAATTAATGGTTATTGTAATAATTAATTTATTTTATAGGAGGTTAATGGTGCCACTGTTGTGCCAATAGACACCACTTTTGTTTTGTCTAGTCTAGTATAAATAAAGTGATTTCCCCATTGAGAGCTTGCAGCATCGCATCAGTGAGTACAGCAGAGAGGTACATCTTCTAGGGATGGTGTGCCTCTCTTGAGCAAGGATTTCAGGAGTAATTAGAGCAACCTCTTGTGTGCATTAGGGTTTTGTGGTTGGATTGATCTCAGAACCTCTCCATGTGAGTTGTTGGGTTTTCTCCCTTGTTGAGAAGGTTTTCCAAGTCTTCCCAATGACTGTACATTTTTCTTTTGATCTTGGTTATTGCAGTAATTGTGAATAGATTGTAGCTACATTTCTTTGCGGTTCTGAAATTACATATTCCGTCGATAAACCTCATTGCTTCAATAGCAGTGAAATTCAACATGGGATCAGGCATGGGTCTTGAAAAGTCATTTGCACAGAAGCAGTGAGCTCTTGCAGCCAGCAGATGATTGAAAAGCCAGCCAATGCTGGGACCAATGTAATGGGATGAATGAGCGGGGAAACCAAGATGGAAAGTGTTAGGTATGGCCGGTGAGCGATGACTTTGAGAGGAAATCCCAATACTCAAAACCTACGGTTTTGCACAAGCTTACACTAGGGGCATCATGTCATTTCCCACTAGGACATGAGGTGGAATTATGGACAAGTCTTGAGAATATAGCAAAGGATTGTTGGGTTTTTCTCCCTTGTTGAGAAGGGTTTTCCCAGGATATTTCTTGTGTTCTTGTGCATGGTATTTCTTCTTGTGATCTTGGTTATTGCAGCAATTGTGAATGGTGTAGCTGCATTTCTTTATGGTTCAAGTACATGACTAAAATGAAATAAACCTCATGCTTTAGCCAAGCATAGTGAAAATTCAACATGGGATCAGAGCATAGGTCTTGAAGAAGTCATTGCACAAGCTTAGTGAGCTCTTGCAACCCTTGAATGATTGGCCAACCCAATGCCCGGACCAATGTAATGGGATGGACGAGCGGGAAGCAAGATGGAAAGTGGTAAGTATGACAGGAGCGAACGATGACTTTTCAAAAATCCCCCCAATAGCAACTCAAAACCTATGGGCACAAGCTTACTAGGGCATCATGTCATTCCCCCAGACATGGTCAAGTGGATAAGTATAAGATCCAAGCACCCGTTAAAAACAAAAAGAACTAAATGCACATATTCAAAGGTTTTGAAGATCAGAATGACACATACCATGATACCCGGAATCATTACCTCATGGAGCAAGATCCATCTCTGCTACAGGACCAAGCCGAGGTGATGGATGTTGTTGCTGCTAACAAAGTGGAGGTGCTGAAAGGAAGAAAAGAAGGGCCCTCCAGGGCCATGCTCAAGTCGATCTTGCTCTCGGTACTCCATGTCTAGGACCTGTGGGCCTCGAGACATAATCTCCTTAGTTATCCCTAAAGTGGGGGATAACAAAGCTCATACATATGCTATAGCTTTCATATCTTTTGATGGTCAAGCCAAGTTATCAGGCGGATGGCATCAACGACAATCATGCTTGAATAAATTTCAAAAATTAACTTTTGTCTTCTGATGGTTTGGTAAGCCAAATGAAATTTTAAAATGTGACAATTAGGATGCCTAGATCCTACGGCCTTCAACATAGTCAATCGTGGTGATGGACAAAACCAACCAAGATTTGGCACAGTGGATGGACAATCTAAATACTTAACTTCTCAATATTATTCCAAGCACCAAGTACTATAATAACATCACATATGTGCACAATTCTCTTTTTCCAGCTAGAAGTTGGTCTTATTTCTTAAAAGCAATCATTTTTCACAGTTTGCAAGTCATGAGGCATTATAGAGCATTCTTTTATATTTATTATCCATAAAGAAATATTTTTTATTTACACCACACTATACATATACAAACGACCAACTTTGCTAGGCCCTGGTATTTTTAAGAGTTATTATATTATCTTATCTTTTAAGTGTTGTTCCAACAGCAAGTACTATCATTACATCAACTATGTGCACAATTCTTATTTTTCCAACTAGAAGTTGGTCTTATTTCTTAAAAGCAACCATTTTTCACAGTTTGCACGTCATGAGCATTCTTTTATATTTATAACCCATAAAGAAATATTTTGTATTTACACCACACTATAGATATACAAGTGGCCAATTTTGCTAGGCCTTGGTACTTTTAAGAGTTGGTGTATTATATTCTAGAAGTTTATAAAGCTATATTGTTAACAGAAAGTTATCTTTGTAAAAACTAAAAGGAAAAATATACACATTGAATATGGAACAGAACAGTTGCTCTCTTCATAACAAAAATGAGATAGATATGAAAGATTTTATTTTATTTCACCAGAAAATACAAGGCAAATAAAGAACTTCATACAGCCCTGTCAAACACGATATGGATCCGTACTCCTGTAGCTTGTACGGACTGATATTCAACTGATACGGATCGGGTCTCTCTTTTTTCCTGCCCGATATAGCCCTAGCTCGGCTTTTCTTTGCTGTCTCTGCTTGTATCTAGATGACAGTGGCCCTACTCGGCCTGAATCTCTGTGTTCTGGTGTGGTTGGGCCGCCACTAGTCAATCATGCCAGTTGCAGGTTATCCAGAGCCCTAGTCTAGCTCGTCATCCTGTGTCTCTCATGTGTGCCCGCGCCTCCTCTCATTGTCTAGACTCTATACCACTAAGACTCTAGGTGAGGTTCTTTTTACCTTTGCTTAGGGTTTATGTGGGCACTCTAACCATAGGAGATCCCAGCCATTAGATCTTTTACTAGATCAATGGCTGGGACTTAATCTCTTATTGGGACAACTTAGAGTTCACTTTTTCTAGTGGAAGTAAAATTATTCCTCACTATTCCCTTAACAATCTTTTATTCAGAAAAATGGTGGAAGTGATGCAACACACACTTCATGCAATATTTGTATTTACTATTTATTCTTCTTTTGCAAAGAAATCTCATAATTAAGTATGTTGAATATAAAAATCATATACTTATTTTTTTTTTTAAATTTAAATCAAACAATATATTATAGAGAAGACCCATGTACAATTAAATGCATGAGCCTCATAAAACAAATTGTCTAATGAAACATAAGGATAGTCTACACTTATGCCAAATGTTTTTGCCATATGGCTTTTCTTTATTCATACCTTGACAACACCTCCAGCGCCGATAAGAATATTTTGAGGTTTCATGTCGCGATGGATAATACGATGAGAGTGGAGATAATGAAGTGCCCTCACCTGCATATTCACAATCAAATACAAAGTTCAATAGCTAAACAAACGATATATTGTTAGTGTTACCATTACATTCAAAAATACTCACAAGCAATATTACATAAAATTTCTCAATATTGAGGTTTTCTGTTCTAGTCCAATGGAGGTTTCAATTCAACTCAGTCCTGCTGGGTTACCAACTGCTATTGGCGTTAGCAATTCACACACCCTCCATTTTGATATTACGAGGAAGTGGGCTATCTTGGAAGGCTTTCCTTGGAAAAAGAAATATAGATCACAAATCAGCAACTATGTAATCTTCTAAATTCAATAAGGTCTAGCACAGGCAGTTGAGAGGAGTTTTATCCTGCCCACCAAGGATCAATCCCCGTAAGTGACATGTTGAACAAATTGTTTATTAGATTAACCCCAAACAATTGGAAAATGAGTGTAGTCCACACGTACATTCACCATATGCAATAGAACCAAGATTATTTCTAGCAATTAAATATAAGTGTAATGCCCAATTCTTGAAATAAAGAGTGGATCTTAATATGTGAAAACTCAATGTAAATTGTTCCAAAACTTATCCAATTAAAACACAGTGAATGTTGGAAACGTAAGGTGAAAAGTGACAGACTTAGTTGTGACTGTTATGCTGGCCGATTTGTTCAATTTCGATCAATGTGCTAGATCACAATAAATTGGCCACAAAGGAGTGCTTCAATATTTAAATATCCATATTAAGATTCAAGAGTATGTATAGACCAATCATAAGCAAGTGTCATTAACCATGTAGCAATGAAAGGAGATAGTCATCCACAAGACTGTAAAGTAAATTCTAGATTGCAGATTTTAGCTTCTGATATATCCAAAACCAGTGTGAAAAATGCTCATGAACCAGTCCTCACATCCACAAGTTGAATCTAACATGAAACATGAGAAATAATGCAAATTCCAGCTTCGTTCCTTAATGAAATTAAGAATTAATGGCATCCAAAAACGTGTGTGATTAATTATTCCAAGCTTAAGTTAAATGGTTCATTAGTACATAAATCCTGGAACTTGAAAGTGAAAGCACAGATTTGAAAATGATGCTCCCGGATGTTATTTCCAGATTTAGAAACCATTCTCCATATCATCAAAATAACCATGATACTTGTCAATTATTTAATGAACCATCACACCATAAAACTTGCAATAACTTGTATGCCAAAGTGCTGGAAATAGTTCTTTTAATGTGCATAAGTTAACAAGTCAAATGATCATTATGACCATGAAAAGCTTAGATTTTCCAAGAACATAGAATCTAGGAATTGAGTTATTCAATCCCTTAGATCCAAATTCCAAACTTTATCCTCTTAATGTTTTATCCAAAAGTGAATCACCATGAGCAAGAAATATAACCAAGATTCAAACGAACTTCTACATCCACAATGATTTACTTCTTAAGATGAGTTAATTTTGATTATTAGATCTATGCAGGATTGTCTTGAGAAAATTTAGATCCAAATCTGATTTACTCTTCAAATTTTAGAAACCAATGATGTGTGTGAGCGCAATTAGAGCATTATGTTGGAGATATTACACACTCAGCTAGGTAATTATTTTCCTAAGGTTGATCGTCGAATGTTGAGAACACTTCTTTAGATGAGAATATTCTCTCTAGAATATTCCCCTACAAAATAGGGCACTCCTCTTAAGTTCAAAGTCAATTACACTCAATTAGACTAGTGGAAGTCACTCATGCACGGCAACCTCGGCTTTATCACCAGCAGTTGCATATATTTATCTCACTTCCACACATATGACTGAGTTAACTAATGATTGCATGGATCAGTTAACTAGGACTATGTGGCAGATTACTTCACTTTCCATCAGTGAGTGTCTAGATCTCTCTAGATCACTACTATGGCGACTTTACTTAGCCATGTAGAGTATATCATATGTAATTGATCATTCTCTCATTAATGAATACAATTCTATTGATTCTTTTCTCTCATCTCTTCTCTCCTCTCAATTTGCAGGGTTTGTACAAATTGTTGTTAGCTACAATCTCTGAGCAGGTTTCACCACAAATCTACATGGTATCAGAGCCCACAGGTTGCTAAGGGCAAGGGGCACAGGTATCTTATTTGCAAGTCCAAAAGGAAGATGCAGTCAGAAAAGATGGATTATTCAACGGCAATATTCTCACGCCTCATAACTACTTTGAGTGGACTCCTGAACGTTAGGGACGTAAAAATCTAGCTCCATGAGTCTGCAGGTCCACAAGTCCACGAAGATGGAAAAATGGCTAAGAGTCAAGATTTTACAGACATGCTTGCGAAAGGAAATTTATAAAGATATGTAGCCGAGAGTCTGTGAATCCGCGAATAAAAAGGTGTTGTCGTCAAAAAGTTTGTGATTAAGAAAAGAACGTTAGAGATGATAATGCAAGAAAGTAAGACAAGTTAGATAAACCGAGAAAAAATTGGACACCCCACCCCTTAGAAGCCTTAAGGGGTCGGGTATGTTACAAAGTGGTATCAAAGCAGGCAACTACACTTGGCCTGCTTGGGCTCACGAAGGAGTTGAATAAGCTCTATTAGAAAATTATATAGGAAAGGATATACTACGCTACCCTATTTAAAAGGACCTAATAATACGAGTCGAGTGACTAAGTACTTAGACCTTTGATTGTGTTAACATTTGTTGACCAAAAGGTAATTTCTTCAGGATATAGCAGGAGGTCGAGGGGTGGTAATAACACCGCCCATAAGAATGAAACTATGGCCTTAGTGACCACCACTTGTTCACCTTAGTTAACTCATGTGTGACTTATGTGGGCACTTCTCGTAAGAACCATCGACCCTTTAACATAAGTCGAGACCACTTTCACGTTGTATAACGACATGGACCGTTGATCTAACCGTAATCGACGATCGCAATTTAAAAACTTACCCACCCAGATTTTGACCACGAAAACCCTGACCAACGATGGGTATTAACAAACCATGTGTTGCTACGGTTCTTGAGTCCCCATTTTACCCAGTGCGTGGAAGCCCAATGGAATTCATTGTGCATCGCGGGGATTTACAAATAATTAATCGCGGGGATTTATCAAAAATCTTCTTACGAGAAAGAGGAACACGATTATACATTGTTTTTGCACAACTAAATAGGGACTGTATACTACTGTAAAACACTAGATTTCTATAGCACAATATCAGTTTACAAATGTACCATGTTTTTTTTAGATAATGGACAAGTCAACTAACAGAGAATTGTTGATTCTCAGCACTTAACCAATCCAAGATTTTCCAGACAAGCTATAAGAACAATGATGGTGACCCGCCATGAATGGGGGGAGAGTTCCCATAACAAAGAGGAAGAATCTAATGAAAGAAGAATGGTAGAAACCCCTCCAAACTTGGTTGAGACCGTGAGAAGTCTGAGGGCAGGGTTGCAAAGCTTTAAGGCTGACAATGATTGACTAATGAAGGAGCAGGAAAAACAGACCGAGATAAATGCAGTCTTGTTGCAAAGTCTGTTAGAACTACAACGACAATTGCAACATGGGCCAACCGACAACAACATGGGCAAACACCGTCCTGAGAAAACCAAGAATTTACCTGAAATGCAGAGGCATGGACCTGAAAGCAGTAATGTAAGAAGAAACCCTCTCAAGAAGGCTCGTCGTGGAGACAAGACGCATACCAAAACCAAAAATTCATCTGAGGATTTCTCTAGCGAAGGAGTAGAAAGCTCCACAGAACTGTCCAACAGTAAGACCAGTTCCAATTCCCAAAAGAAGGGGGAAGAAAAGGAAGTACTCCAAGGGTAGGGACCCTGAGGAAATCAGAAAAGGGAAAGAGGCGAAGCTTGGATATTGGGCCTGAAGAAGTATTTCAAAGTTCATAACTACTCTGAGAACTTGAAAGCCAAAATAGCTATATTCAATTTGAATGGAATGGCCTCTATCTGTTGGGAAGACCTTAGGAATGTAAAAGGAATC
>SNQJ01S0082786.1:0-14974 GCA_010110895.2 Picea sitchensis
AACTAAATTGTGATAGTTAAAACTTCATATATCCTCTCATACATGGCAATTTATAATACTTTTATTCTAAGAAAAAATTATAACATTAGATGTTAAAAGCCCATATGTACCATTTATTTTTGATAAAATCTCCAATATATATATATAGATATTTCGTCAAAATCAACCAACCATATATAAATATATATATATATATATATATATATATATATATATATATATATTCTATCCTTTTGGCAGTTCTTCCACTAAATTGATAAGTACTCCCACTCCATAAGGGGTCTTTTATACCAATTTTTAATGTGATGTAACCTTAAAAATAGATTATTATTATTATTATTAAAACTTGTTAATGGTTTGCCCAAATAACTTCTTCAAACCTAAAATTTTTATTAATTATTAATTACTATATATATTTATAACCCGTTAAATAAGTTATTATTATTATTATTAAAACGGATTAAATGTTTAACCAAATAACTTTTTCACCCCTTATAACTTTATTAATTAGTGTATATGGGTAGCCCGTTAATTATTTTCCCTAGTCGGCTTCTTCAAACCTAGTGGCTTCATTAAACAGTTAAATATCCACCCTACTTATTCATTATGTGCATCTCCATTGTAGTCGCTTCTTTCTTCTACCCTGGTGGGTTCATTGTTCTCATTCACTCTGCATCGATATTCTAGTGAAGTGGTGTTTTTTTTATATATTTTTTGTTCAACTATCAACTGAGAAAAAGCAGGCTAAGGGTAAGATGACCTAACCTACTAACTGTTCAACCCTAGACTCAAACACCTCAGAGGAATACTTCTCATCAACGGAGGGAATGACTACCCCACCCTGAACAAAAATTATCCTATCAAGAAAGCTACTGTCACCAAAACAGCACGGGTGCGAACACGTGCTCAGCTGAAACAGGATGCGTGTACACACAGGCTGACCTTGTACATGCCGTGTGTATGTATAACTTCTAAGACAAAAATAAAAATAGGAAGTCCAGACCAGGAAGAGGCCTTTGGTATTGACAACTAGGGTCCCTTGAAGACCTGGATTCTTTTTCTAATACAAAAGAAAAAATAATGCAAGGAATAATAAGGCGAAAAAAGAAATCTTAAATAGGACTATGAACCAGCAAGACCCAGACAGGATTCGAGAAAACCCCCTGAGAATGTATAATAATGACAAGGAAGAGGTGGACTACCTCTAAAGTTCTCTGAACTCCAACACACTACTGTTGTCCCTACAGCTAGCGTTCACACGCGGGTTGTAAGAGGATAGGGCGCGGACACATGCATGCAGGCCTTCTGTAGGCCGCGTGTACCTCTGTGTGTCCCGACAACTACCGTCAAGCAACAGTCAGGGAAAACTTGTATGAAGAACCAGGTTCCCTGCTAGCTCGGACCTTAGAAAAAGACAGACAAAGAAACATAAAATCTAATCTTTTAAACTACCCACAAAACTCAACTAAATCCGGAAACGCTAAAGAGTATCCTCCCCAATATGGTCACCAATTCTATTGTTGGGAAAAATACCCTACAGACTAGCAAACTAGGGTGAGACTTGCATGCAGATTTTGACCGTAAAGAAATTACTTTTTAACCTACAACCCAAAACTTAAACCCCTCTTTCACAGTACATGCATGGAGAATGACTACTAACCTTGTTACCGACGTTCGATGTAGATCCTCCGTTACGCTTTGATCACTTTCTTGCGCTGCTCCTTCCAAAGATGACCTGCAATCAAGACAAACAACTATGCATGCATGAATCAAAGACGAGACCGTCCACTACTCCTTGATCCTAATCCTGGGCTCCTCTTCTTCTTTCCTCCAACTTCTTTGTGTTAAATCTCCTTTGGCATGAGGAAAGGCTAAAGGGTTGGGACAATGGATTACGTAAATGCGCAGAGTTTCTTCGCTACATTTTTTCCTCTTCCAAATTGTACCCCTACCCCTTCTTTTATAGGCTAGAAGGAGCTATGGTTTTGGATGAACCCTCAGCCATGCATGGCTAGGAGTTTTAGTTAACTAACCCATAGCTTTTTGTTCCGTCTGCAACTTTCCTTTTTTCATGCTTTGTTAGGTACATGCGGGCTGTAGTGAGCCAGCCAGCGTGCACACGCTTGCAGTAATGGGTTAGGGCACGTGGGCCTTGACACAAGAGGATTTACAAAGAGTTGTTCAGCAGATGTTTTGGCAATGAAGGGATATGAGTTGGCCCGATACCAGGTAAGCAATTGTGGTGCAATTTAGGGTTATAACACCTTCCCGCAAACTGGTTCAGATATGTTGATCTACTCCTTCTCTGTTTTAAATAATCATTTATACTGGTGATATGTAAATGTTAATTCTATATTGAAGTGCTTCCATGGGAGAAATTTGTTGTGTCACAATCCATTGTTGTAATAGGGAAAACTGTAGGAACATAGTAGGAATTATTTGTTATAGGAACAACTCTAATGTTGTGATGAATGGACTGGTAGAAACGATGGAGGATCTTCATCCGGGATAGAGGTAGAATAGAAATAACTGATCATATTACAAGTCACTGTGTATAGGGCATGAGAAGTTAAAAAATTATTGTATATGAAAGTATTAAACTAATTAAGTAGATTTTAGCACGATTTTTTTTAAGAGTTATGCTTGCCATGAGGTCATACACCTTTAAGTATTTGAAATTTTGTAATTAGACTATTGTTTAATGGCATAAACCGTAGAGAAAAAAATGGGATCCTTCAGGTTAACTATGCTTTGATGTGTAAGCTACTCGTGTGTAACAATGAGACCCAAGTTACGTAGATATACTTGCATGTTTATATTTCTGTAGGTAAAGATGCAGGACCGTAGCATGTAACTGAGTTTTCTAATTATTAAACTAGAATCAAGATGATACTATACCTATGAAAGTGAATCGTTATATATAGAGAGAGAAAAAGATATGGGTGTGCACATACTTATAGGTGGAAATAAGTACAGAAGTTAATGGAGAGTTAAAGTGAATTCCCTATAGTAAGAATGATAATATACGCCTTTATATGTGCACATAGAAGATAGTCAAAATTCTTACTATTATAGCAGTCATGAAGTTCCAAGGTTGCAATAACTAAATGTGCAGAACTCATTACTTTGACAATCTTAGACTCCCTTATTTTTTTTATTTCTCTCTATAGGTTCCCTTAGATGATGACAATGATCTAAGAAATGTCGATGTACAACCAAGAATGACAATGACTCAGTATTCGTGTATTTTTGTAATAAGCTATACAAGGTAATAACATTAGTAAAGTATCGATGCATGACCACGATACACATTTAATAGGATTATATGCATACATTTGTATATTGATTGATACCTGTACAACAACTTAATATTTTGGAGCCCCCTTTTTTTTGTTGAGATGTGATTCAAAAGATGTGGGCGTTTGGAAATACATAAATTCTATGCAATGCATAAAAGGTCATACTGTATAGACAACAAATACAGAAATACAGTAGAGAACAACATCCTAACTAAACCTTAGTAAAGTTTCTGGAATTCAAAAGATAAGGAGTATGCAAAATCGAAATAATATCCAAGGAAAGAATCCAGTCAAAATAACTATCCATGATGATGGTTGAATTCCGTTTGAGAAACTCTGTGCACGCGCCCCCTTGTCAACACTCTTCTCTATTCTGAACCAACGCACACCTTTCACGTTTCGGGGTTTCAGGACTCCTGCTTGCAATCTCTCCCAAATTTCTTGTCCTTCCAACTCCCGGTCACCGAAACACCAAAGAGGGATTAAAGTTTATGGATCACCACTTAGCCTCCATCCATGTGACCACCACTCTGTCACCTAGTGCTATTCCTTCGAATTCTTTTGGGGTTTCTTGATTCACAATTTCGCGATTCCGGCTGCAACGATTCTAGGTCCTTCGAACTCCTAGACCGAGAAATAGCCGAAATATCCCCCTTAAGAGATCAACGGTCTAGAGTAATCTTAAACCAAATATTACGATCCCAGTGGATCGACAACCCACAACTTTTTGAGATTTTCCCCGAACCTTGACCAATCACCACGTGTCCTCCTTGATAAACGGTGTCGATCCTTTCGTAATTTCGTGAGCCGGGACTTCTTGTCTCACGACTACTTCTCCTCAAACTCCCGCTATCCAAATCCCCAGTGGGCTTGGACAACTGTCCTCCAAAATGGGCGGTCAGGCAGCAAGAGACTTAGCAGTCCTCTTCCTTCCTATTCTGAGAGTTTAAACCACACTTTTCTTTTATGGATCCAATGGCTCAGGAAATATACACTTCTCCCTTGAATATTTTGTCATCTCTTCTACCCTTCAGTGCGACTTCCCAAGGATTAAACCCCTGCGTCGCCAGGATCGAGCGACCGTGGACCTTGGTGCTAGATCACTTATGGATGAATCCTTTTTCCTCTGCACGATGAACCACGTGCACATATCTTGATCAGTGGCTCTTGGAGCCACTTTGCCTCGAATCCAATGGGTGTACGATTTACGTGAGCGAGGAGTTGAGGATGCAATAATCCTGTCACTGCCGGCTCCAAACCCCGAACTTCAAGATAGCGAAATTCAACACCTTAGAGTGTTGGAAAACACTCGGCCTTAATCTCCTCCTTGCTCTGCGGTATCAACAACTCTGCGCCACTTTGATACTTCTCCCAAAGTATCTCCGCAGTCATTTCAGTTTCTATCCTCGCGACCTCTCGGTTAAACTCTATTAAGCCCATATCCTTTGATCTAATAGCCGGTTGTGCACAACTCTGATTTTTAACTCTAGAGCCTCAAAGGTTCCTTGACCTAAGTTTAGATATTGTCCATATACATATAAGTATGTTGCAGTAGTTTGAGTTGGAAGTGATAGAAATATGGATATAATTTATCCACATAAGATTTTATGTTGAAGTAAACTAGTAGATTAATAATAGTGTCATTATGGACATAAATGAATTTTACCTTCTCTTAAAATTCTAATCTTAAATGAAATTGGATGTCATAGATTTTTTTTATGGTGAATTTGGCGTACGTACATGGTTTGTTGTGGTGGGAGATTTATGTGAATGCACTGAGGAAAGGAAACAATCCCATGATGATGAAATTGGAGGACTTCAAGGAATTACTCAAGTCAAAATTCTATACAATAGGTAATGAAGAGAAAACTCAAACTCAATATATATTTATTTGGAAATAAAAGCAATGAGAAATTACAAGGGCACACTTCTGAGTTCACAGGATAGGCTATTAGGTTGGGTATTTCTCTTGAAGAACCAAGCGTGGTGATGAAGTACCTTGGACGAATTTTTATCCATATCTAAAGATGTTTGCAACTTCATGGTGTCAAAAACATAAGCGAGGCTCTCTACATTGATTTGGACTCTAGGAAAACAAAACATCACATGGGCCAAGAAGAAACCGAAACGAAATGAGACAAGAAGATAGCAACCACAACAAAGAAAATGAGGGATCATGATAGACATTACAAACATTGCAATGTAGATGGACATATGGAAGATAAGTGTTGGAAAATTCATCCATAATTATTTCCAAAGTGGATAAAGTCCAAGAGGAAAGAAAAGGTAATATTCTTGGGAAAAAGAAGAAGAAATAGAAAGAACCTTTGATCTAGATGAAGTCATAGTTTGCACCACATTACAACAACCAAAGACAAATGGAGATAAAGATGCATTATTTCGAGTCAGAGTCCAAGTGATGAACAAAAAGTTAAATGCCTTGTTTGATAGTGGTTCTCAATGTTATCTGGTTTCTTAAACATTAGCTGACGAGATTGGTCTATAAAACTATGATCTAGTTCATCCAAGCTCACCAGTTGCAAGGGAAAACTATTATGATAATCACTTAAAGATATCAAATAAAGTTTTTAATTAAGTATGACTTGGTCAATGGTGGCAAGGCATACCTCATCAAAGCACATCAATATAGAGATATAACAACTCCTCTAATAGAAAAACAAGGGGAAATAAGAAGGAAACAAGCCACCTTCATGAGTAATGGAATGGTGTATATGATGAGGAAAATGGAAGCTTTGTGCTTCTATGTCCTTAAAGTTCTAGCTTTTGGGGACCAAAACTCTTCAAATGGGGAGGTGTGATTGGAATTGGATATTGGAAAATGTTTGTAAATGTTGTAAAATAAAGCATGTTTTTGTTTTTATTTCAATTTATTTTAGTCTTTTTGAGCCATGATGGGAAGGTGAAACTAACAATTGTGATTTTTTTTTTTTTTAAAATTGTTTTGTTTTTATTTGGTTAAGAGTTTGTCTTCCTCAAACATAATGGAATATATTAATTTCCTAAGAGGGAGAGACATATAGGAAGGGAAAAAGTCTAACAGGTTGATGATTTCAAGTGACATGGTTTGAACCAACATTAGTAGACAATATGTAATGATGATTATTCTCACTAATAGTTAACAACTAAATTGTGAAAGGTTTTTTCCACTTTCTCAAAAAACAAAAGAAACATTTTGCATTAAAACCTCATATATCCTCTCATACATGGCAATTCATAATACTTTTATTCTAAAAAATCATAACATTAGATGTTAAAAGCTAATATGTATGTCTTGTTTTTGATAAAATCTCCAATATATAATTGTTTGGTCAAATCAATAACCATATATAATCTATATATCATTTGTCCAATTGGTTTAGCATGAGTGATTTGAGGACGATGGTGGAGTACCATCATCCAAAACAAGGGAAGTTCTTCCAAGGATATATATATATATATATATATATATATATATATATATATATATATAATATGTTAGATAATCAAAATACAAATATCATATGTTATAAAAAGTTAGAATAAAATGATTGTTAATTTAGAAGAATATTAATTTAATAATCTAGAATATTGATTAATAAATGTAGAACTTGAAATACATTATTGTTGTAAAAGATATGACTCTAGAGGGTGTCGTATCTTAGGCTCTAAACTAGGAGTATTGTTATAAGATTGTTAAGATAGCATTTATTGTAAATGGGCATTTTGTTTATTTTAATAAAGTAGGCCATATCTAGAATTTGTTAGGACATTTTAGCTTATATATAGCTCATTTGCAAGAGTATTGTGTTGTTAAGTTGTAAGCTCTTGCAAAGTTTCTTATGTAACTTATTTTCTTATTAATAAAAGTTTTTTTGGTCACATCCAAAGAAGATACCAAATTCAAAGAAGATACCAAATTAGTGTATGAGTCTCCCTCGCCCAACAATTTTATCATTTTGTTGCCCGATGGAGTTAAGTGCTAAATCACTTGTATTTAGTGATGTCAATTATTTTATTAGTATGGACATTTACTTACAAAGATTTGAGGTGATTTTATAAATATAGTAACTTCAAAACTAAATTAATAAATACTCCCACTCTATAAAGGATCTTTTACACCAATTTTAATTTTAACATAAGATTATTATTATTATTATTATTACAAATCTATTAAAGATTTTGTCAAATAACCTATTTCAAGCATAAAAAAAATTATTAATTAATGTATATATATTTACATGGGATGGAATTAAATGATTATTATTATTATAAACGGTCAAATGTTTAACAGAACTTTTTCACACCTAATAACTTCATTAATTAGTGTATATGGGTAGCCCATTAAGTATTTTCCCTCGTCGGTTTCCTCAAACCTAGTGGCTTCATTAAATAGTTAAATATCTACCCTACTTATTCATTATGTGCATGTCGACATTCCTGTGAAGTGGTAGTCGCTTCCTTCTTCTACCCTGGTGGCTCCATTGTTCTCATTCACTCTGCATCGATGTTCTAGTGAACTGGTTTTGAGAACGATATGGGCAATCTGAATGAAACAGAGTTCGAGCGTAGGCTTTTAGCCGCCGGACAGAAACTGTCAAATCCACCTCGCTCCATCCATGGGGTGCTTCGGGCCTTAGAGAAAGTGGAGGCCTATTTATCCATGGTGAATCAATCACCTTCGGAATCAATTCTCAATGCAATGCGTCCATCAAAGGATGCGATCGTAACCCCAGAGCTCATGAGAAACCGACACGAAGAAGTGAAGCTCCAGGTCCTCAATTGCCTCAACAAAATCCTCAAAATAACGGCACCCAATAAACCATTCCAGGACGATCTATTGAAAGATATATTAGAGCTCACTGTCAAAGTTTTAAAGATCTAGGGAAGATGGACAGTCCTTCCTTTGCAGTTAGGGTTTCCATTCTAAAAACTGTTGCAGATTTCACTTCGTGCGTAATAATGTTGCACCTTGGACAGATCGACCTCATCATTGAGATGTTCGATATTTCTTTTCGGCTGTTTATCAAAATCCTTATTCTGAAGATGTATACGCTTCCATGCAAACTATAATGACCGCGATTTTGGATGAAGTGCTGATATCTCGCAGGAACTATTGTCTGTTTTACGCAACAACTTGACATCAGAAAAAAAAAAAGTCTTCACCGGCCGCACATAAGTTAGCCAGGGTTGTCCTTGCATCTTGTGCTAAAAAATTAGATATTTGATGGATTAAGAACAGGAATGATGAAGCCTGTAAGTAGTTCTCTTCTTTGAACATTGCACTACATTTTGTTATTTGTACGGGTTGTTTAGATTAGGGTTTATTTGCTGCATAATTATATACTATGCGGGAGTATTCAGAGTTCTTCTTCTGAATGAATTTGTTTTGATGCATTAATAGAGATTCTACAACAATAATTTTTAAATTCTTGTTTTAACTATGGGTGATATAACATTATATGGTCTACACCATTTTCCATTAGACAGATGTTTGTTGATTTATACGAATTCCAAAGGATGGGCGTATTTGTTTTTAATGTTAGCATGTTTATTTAGATTTAAGTGTTGTTTTAGTTTTCAGGAGGAGAAGATAAATATTCTTAATATAATTCTTTTCTTTAATTTGAAAATACGTTTTACATATTTGTATATATTTTTATAATATTAAATATAATATAATCTATTGTTAACGTCACACTATTCATCAACTTGATATCCAACCTGATATCGGTTAAATTGACAAATCATTTGGAACATGGAATTACATTGTGTTTTTTTCTCTCAATAACTAAGTTCTTGTATTGAATCTAATTATGAGTAAATTTCAAAGATTGGTAGGATATATTGAATTCAATTTAACACATCAAGATTTCTAATAGGGATATGATTTCAATTTGTAAGAGACCAAGACTCTAATAGCTAAAAATAAAGAGTTATATTCAAGAGGACAATGTTGAGTATGTGTTATCCTTTGCACAATCTAATCTAGTGTTTGGGTCAAATTGGTTGTTTTTGCATCTATTAGGCACATGGTTTACTTGAGGATTAATAAATTAGGGTTATTGACTAAATATTTCAACTCATTAGGGTGATCTATAAATATTGTATTGTAAACAATAAATATACCAGATAAATAAAAAGATTAGAAGTGTGGCTCTAAAGAATCTATTTTGAGTACACCCTTAAAATCTAGACGCAACCTCAAGGGAAATGTTTGAAAATAAAATAACAATTCTTACCAAAACAATACATAACCCCCTTATAATGAGGGACAACCAACTAATTTAGTATTCATTACTAAATATGAAAGTTTAATACAGTGAGTGGATATTAACTAACTATTTAATGGGCCTTATTAAAAGAAGTTAGTCTCATACATTATTAAAGTATTTAAAGGGGGTTACATTAGGAACCTAAAGGTCATGCCTGCACTACATATGCCAAGATTTCCATACTTGACTAACACCCTTCCACAATGGATCTACCATGGTAGAAATCCATGTCACCACTTCCACATCACCATGAATGGAATTTTCCATTCTTTCAAAAATTCTAAATTTTTAAAAATGCTTGATTTTGAATTCTCTACCACCTCCCATTAAAGCTCTAGTTAAGCTTATAAAAACCTATTAATTACTAATTTCCACCTTTAACTTACATTATGATCGGCTTTGATCATAATTTGGCATGAATTGCTCAAAAAATTGAGGATTTCCAGAAATTTCCTCAAATTTCTCCATGTCCACCTCTACAACTATCATTTTAGCCACTATTGACACTCTAATTGACAATACAACCACCCTAGACCACATTTCATTATGATTTCATTTATTTACTGCTATTAATTTACCAAATACAACCACCCTAGACCACATTTCATTATGATTTCATCTATTTACTGCTATTAATTTACCCAATACAACCACCCTAGAACACATTTCATTATGATTTCATCTATTTACTGCTATTAATTTACCTAGAAATATTTATGAGCATCAATTCACATAGAAATGGGAGATTTTTACCCAATTTTTCAAAAGTTGATATTTAAATTTAATTTTTCTCCGTAAGCTGTAATAGAGGTGAAAATTGGACATTTTAACCCTTGACATTTCCACTTTCGAAATTCTTTTCAAACACTTTGCAAGAATCCTCTAGTCTCCAAATATTGTGTGCTCTCTTCCATATATCTTGACTTATTGTGATTCCATACACTATCAGTCACATGCCACTTGGAGGATTTTACTTGCACATTTATTGAGGTTGGTTGCACTTTGGATCTTGGTCATGATGAATTGGCATGTTCCACATGAGCGTTCCATTTCTTGAGGAACCTATTCACATAATGGGATATTATTGCACATGTTCATATGTTATTTATTAGTGGTTGCCACATATTTGGAGGATTTTCACATTGGGATGGTGATAGCACGTTCATATGGATGAGGTATCATTGCACACCTTTGTATTCCATATTGATGAGGGTGCTTACACTACTTAACAATATATTTGGTCATCCACCACTATGTCTATATTAGGTTCATGAATTCACTACCACTTGGAGACCTTATGAGAATTGGATCTTGGAAAATGTTTGTCAATGTTGTAAATAAACATGTTTTGTTTTATTTCATTTACTTTAGTCTTCTCGCATACTCGGAAGGTCAAAAAAAAAGTTGTGATTGTTGTCCTTCCAAGGGAAACCCATTAAAAGTAATTAGAGAAACAACGAAGAGAGACGAGGGAAGGGAGATGCAAGGAGAAAGAGGAAGGAAAATAGTAGAAATTGAATCTTGAAGATGAAAAAACAACTTGAGATTGAGTGGGTGATGGATTTAATGTGCCCTATTCACTCTAAGAGAATGTGTCTCCGAGCCATGGCATTTATAATGTTTCTCTTTACCATTAGTAAAAATACATAGTTTCAGTGTATAGATCACCCCTTTGTATTTTTCTCCCTTACGATTAGTAACAATACATAGGCTCCATGTATAGCTCACCCCTTTGTAATTTTCTCATGAACATAATAAAATTGGATTAGATTGACTAGACATGATGACTAGACATGGTCTACTGTGGTGGGAGATTTATGTGAATGCGCTGAGGATAGGAAACAAGCCCATGGTGATGAAATTGGAGGACTTCATGGAATGACTAAGTCACAATTCTATACAAATGGTAATGAAGAGGAAAACCTCACTAAATGGTATTATATTTATAAAGAAAAAGGACAAGGAGTGCAAGGGCACACTTCTGAGTTCACGGGATAGGCCATTAGGTTGGGTATTTCTCTTGAAGAACCAAGGGTGGTGATCAAGTACCTTGGAGGAATGTTTATCCATATCCAAATACAGTTGCAACTTCATGGTGTAAAAATCATAAACCAAGCTCTCTACATTGATTTGGACTCTAGGAAAACCAAACATCACATGGGGCGGAAAAATGGAGTAAGAAAAGAAACTGAATGTAGCCAACCAAGAAAATGAGGGATCATGATCGACATTGAAAACATTGAAATGTAGATGGACACATGGAAGATAAGTGTTGGAAAATTCATCCATAATTATGTCCAAAGTGGATAAAGTCCAAGGGGAAAGAAAAGGAATACACCGAGATGGAATCAGAAGAAATAGAAAGCACCTCTTATCTAGATGAAGTCATAGTTTGAACCATATTATGAAGCATCTAAGGGAGAGTGAATAAAATCGATAGTGGTTCTCAGTGTTATCTGGTTTCTTAAACATTTTTTGACGAGATTGGTCTACATAGCTATGATCTAGTGAATCCAAGCTCACTAGTTGCAAGGGAAAACTATTATGATAATCACTCAAAGATATCAAATAAAGTTTTTCATTAAGTATGACTTGGTCAATGGTGGAAAGGCATACCTCATCAAATCACATCAATATAGAGATAACAACTCCTCCTTAGAAAAACAAAGGGAAAAATAAAAGGAAACAAAGAAACCTTCATCGATGTGGAATGGTGTATATGTAGAGGGAAATGGAATCTTTGTGCTTCTATATCCTTAAAGGTCTAGCTTTTGGGGAACAAAACTCTTCAAATGGAGAGGTGTGATGGGTGGGATCTTGGAAATGTTTGTAAATGTTGTAAATAAACATGTTTTTGTTTTATTTCATTTATTTTGGTCTTTTGGTACAATGGGAAGGTGAAACTAACAATTGTGATTTTTTTTCTTATTAAAAGTTCAATGGTGGCAAGGCATACCTCATCAAAGCACATCAATATAGAGAGATAACAACTCCTCTAATAGAAAAACAAGGGAAAATAAAAAGGAAACAAGAAACCTTCATCAGTAATGGAATGGTGTATATGTAGAGGGAAATGGAATCTTTGTGCTTCTATATCCTTAAAGGTCTAGCTTTTGGGGACCAAAACTCTTCAAATGGAGAGGTGTGATCGGAATTGGGTCTTGGAAAATGTTTGTAAATGTTGTAAATAAACATGTTTTTGTTTTATTTCATTTATTTTGGTCTTTTGGTACAATGGGAAGGTGAAACTAACAATTGTGATTTTTTTTCTTATTAAAAGTTATGTGATAAGAGTTTGTCTTCCTCAATCATAATGGAATATGTTAACTTCCCAAGAGGGAGAGACATCTAGCAAGGGAAAAAGTCTAACAACTTGATCATTTCAAGTGACATGGTTTTCATTAAACAAGAGTCATGATTGATCCAACATTAGTAGACAATATGTAATGATGATTATTCTCACATTAGTCACTAATTATTAATTACTATATATATTTATAGCCCGTTAAATAAGTTATTATTATTATTATTATTAAAACGGATTAAATGTTTAACCAAATAACTTTTTCACGCCTTATAACTTTATTAATTAGTGTATATGGGTAGCCCGTTAATTATTTTCCCTAGTTGGCTTCTTCAAACCTAGTGTCTTCATTAAACAGTTAAATATCCACCCTACTTATTCATTATGTGCATCTCCATTGTAGTCGTTTCTTTATTCTACCCTGGTGGCTCCATTGTTCTCATTCACTCTGCATCGATATTCTAGTGAAGTGGTTTTTTTTATATATTTTTTGTTCAACTATCAACTCAGAAAAAGCAGGCTAAGGGTAAGATGACCTAACCTACTAATTGTTCAACCCTAGACTCAAACACCTAAGAGGAATACTTCTCATCAAAGGAGAGGATGACTGCCCCACCCTGAACAAAAGGTAGCCTGTCAAGAAAGCTACTGTCACCAAAACAACACGCGTGAGAACGTGTGTTGAGCTGAAATAGGATGCGTGTACACACAGGCTAACCTTGTACATGCCATGTGTATGTATAACTTCTAAGACAAAAATAAAAGCAGGCAGTCCAGACGAGGAAGAGGCCTTTGGTATTGACAACTAGGGTCCCTTGAAGGCTTGGATTCTTTTTCTAATAGAAAAGAAAAAATAATGAAAGGAATAATAAGGCGAAAAAAGAAATCTTAAATAGGACTGTGAACCAGCAAGACCGAGACAGGATTCCAGAAAACCCCCTGAGAATGTATAATTCTGACAGGGAAGAGGTGGACTGCCTCTAAAGTTTAATGAACTCCTGCACACTATATTTATCCCTACAGCTAGCGTTCACACACAGGATTTAAGAGGATAGGGCGCGGGCACTTGCGTGCAGGCCTTCTGTAGGCTGCGTGTACCTCTGTGTGTCCCGACAGCTATCGTTAGGCAACAGTGAGGGAAAACTGGTATGAAGAACTAGGTTCCCTGCTAGCTCAAACCTTAGAAAAAGACAGACAAAGAAACATAAAATCTAATCTTTTAAACTACCCACAAAACTCAACTAAATCACGAAACCCTAAAGAGTATCCTCCCGAGTATGGTCACCAATTATATTGTTGGGAAAAATACCCTACAGACTAGCAAACTAGGGTCAGACTTGCATGCATATTTTGACCGTAAATAAATTACTTTTTAACCTACAACCCAAAACTTAAACCCCTCTTTCATACTACATGCATGGAGAATGACTACTAACCTTGTTACCGACGTTAGATGTAGATCCTCCGTTGCTCTTTGATCACTTTCTTGCACTGCTCCTTCCAAAGATGACCTGCAATCCAGACAAACAACTATGCATGCATGAATCAAAGACGAGACCGGTCACTGCTCCTTGATCCTAATCCTGGGCTCCTCTTCTTCTGTCCTCCAACTTCTTTGCTTTAAATCTCCTTTAGCAATAGGAAAGGCTAAAGGGTTGGGACAATGGATTACGTAAATGGGTAGAGTTTCTTCGCTATGTTTTTTCCTCTTCCAAATTGTACCCCTACCCCTTATTTTATAGGATAGAAGGAGCTATGGTTTTGGATGAACCCTTGGCCATGCATGGATAGGAGTTTTAGTTAACTAACCCATAGCCTTTTGTTCCATCCACAACTTTCCTTTTTTCATGCTTTGTTAGGTACATGCGGGCTGTAGTGAGCGAGCCAGCGTGCACACGTGTGCAATAATGGGTTAGGGCACGTGGGCCTTGACACAAGAGGATTTACAAAGAGTTGTTCAGCAGATGTTTTGGCAATGAAGGGATATGAGTTGGCCTGATACCAGGTAAGCATGTGTGGTGCAATTTAGGGTTATAACACCTTCCCGCAAACTGGTTCAGATATGTTGATCTACTCCTTCTCTGTTTTAAATAATCATT
>SNQJ01S0082787.1:0-32528 GCA_010110895.2 Picea sitchensis
AGATAGGGTTGAATGTTTAAGGTCAAGCAATGGTGTCTATTGGTACGTGAAAAACATATGGCATGTACTTCAATGTTAAGGTAATCTTTAAAAATCAAAGTCAATAGATAGCTATCCTAGGCCTTGTAAGCATAAAGACTATTTACCAATTTATTTTATTAAAACATCTCAATGAAATTAAAAGCGCAAGTATGTAGGGAGTGACATTTAAATATTATTCATTAGCATATTAAATAAGGATTTCATGGTAGTGCAATTCATGCCAAGGTAGTTCGGAAATATATGCTCAACAATATAACTTAATATAGTTAAATGCAAGTTTTTTCCAAAATATAATTTATATAATAAAGAAGAATAATATTATTGTTTATGCAAAGAAGACAATGATAAGAATAAAGTAGAAACAACAACATTTAACATAAAACTTTGTAAAAATAAGTGAACCAATAAAGTGTTTAATGTGGAGTAAAACTTAGTAAATAAATCAAGTGTTCAATGGAGACATTAGCATATGTGGGAAGCAATGCAAAGTGTTTGCAGTGAAACCATTTAGCATGAAACTTTGTTCAATGTGAAGTAAAAATTAGTAAGAAAGTGAAGTGTTGAGTGGGAAGGTTAGCATATGAGTGAAACAATGTAAATATTTGAAGTGTTCAATAGGAACAATAGCATATGCGCGAAGCAATGTAAAGTATTTGAAGGTTAGGATGAGCAGGAATCAATGCAAGGTCTCTGCATGTTATAATTGTGGGAAGCAAAGTGGGTAGAGTTGTTGGTGGAAGTGATAAGATAGCATTGATGTTACATTAAATGTTGCTCCATCAACCTATAAAGTTTGATAACCAACAAAATTAACACAAAAGTCTTATAACTTTTTATATATCTCAATGTTTTTACATATATACATGTACTAAAAACTAAGTGTATAAAGTGAACAAAATACTTCGACGCATATGCTTAACTTAAAAAATATATCTTCAGTACAGATATATATTTAGTACAAATTTTGACAAGCAATGTAATTTGTGTGATAACCAACTCATTTATGGCAGGTTCATTTGCTAAGATTCCACTACAAACCAACTTATATGCATATGTTTAACTAAAAAAAATTGTTGATTGATGGCTATAATTTTAATTTTAATATTTGTTTACTATTTTTTAAGTTGTGCAAAGCGTTTTGATATAATTGTATCTTTGCACTACACACTCTGCTCTGCACAGATATATCTTCTGCGCCTCCGTACTTTGGACTAATAAATATGTGAAATGTTGAATGAGGAGGTTGACATATATGGGAAGCAATGTAAAGTGTTTGTAGTGAAAATATTTTGCATAAGACTTTGTAAAAATAAACAAAAAGGTGAAATATTCAATGCAAAACAAAACTTAGTAAATAAGTGAAGTGTTGAATGTGAAGGTTAGCATATGCAAGAAGTAATGTAAATAAATGAAATGTTCAATGGGGAGGTTAGCATATGTGGGAAGCAATGTAAAGTGTTTGGAGATTAGAATTAGAAGGAACCAATGCAAATTATTTGCATGTTAGAATTGCGGGAAACAATGCAAATCCCCTGTACCTTTGTATAGCCATATCCCATGCACAACCAAGACTAGTCTAATTTAAAGCCTTGTGTGGATAATTCCTATCAATGATCCTCCCTCACTCCCACATTTCACAACTCCACATTTTCAATAGTTCACAAAATTCTATTATGCATATGTTTAACTAAAAAAAAATTGTTGAACATATATATCTTCCGCACAGATATTTGTTTTGTACAGACACATCGGTCCCACAAATATATCTTCTACATGTTCACACAAACATATCCCACACATAGGAAATACTTTTGAACCCTTGTGTGGATAATTCATATCACTCATCCTCCCATAGTCCCGCACTTCGCAACTCCACATTTTCAATAGTTCCATACGATAGATTCTGACCAACAATGTAATTTGCATGATAACCCACTGATTTATGACAATTTCATTTTCAAAGTCTTGATTACTAACTCTCGATACCTAATTGAATTTATTTTTAAGTAACAATGTTTATTATAAAAAATAAGTATACAAAGTGAATAAAATGCTTTTATGCATATCTTTAACTTAAAAAATATTGTTGAGTTGAATTTATTTTTAGTAACAATGTTTATTATAAAAAAGAAGTATATAGAGTGAACAAAATACTTTTATGCATATGTTTATCTTAGAAAATATTCTAGATGAATGATCATATTTGTAATTTTAATATTTACTTATCCATTTTTAAAGTTGTGCAGAGGGTTTTTCACCGATCATATCTAGGCAGTATGCTCTAGACAACTATCTTTTGCACCTCCGCACTTTGCATCAGTAAATAAGTGAAATATTCAATGGAAACATTATCATATGTGGGCAACAATGTGAATTCTTTGCACTGAAAACATTTTGCATAAAAAATTGTAAAAAGTAGGAAAAATGTAAAGTGCTCAATATTGAAAAAAACTTAGTAAATAAGTGAATTGTTCAATGCATAAGTTAGCATATGTTGGATGCAATGTGAGTAAATAAAATGTTCATTGGGGAGGTTAGGATATGTGGGAAGCAATGTAAAGTGTTTGGAAGTTAGGATGGTCATGAAACAATGCAAAGTATATGCATGAACTAGAATTGCGGGAAGTGGAGTGGGTAGAGTTCTCTACACAAGAGATAAATAATGAAACTTAAAACAAGTAACTAAAGAGGTAACATAACCTTGATGTTGCAATTGAATGTCGTGCCAACAACCTGTAAAAATTGATAATCAACAAACAATAACTTAAAAAATATTGTTAAACATATATATCTTCTGCACAGATATATCTTCAGCACAGACATATCATCTATACAGATGTATCTTGGGCACAAACATATGGTCTACACATATATCTTAGGGATCTCTGCACATGCATGTGCCCTGCATAGCCAACACTTAGTCTAATTTGAACCCCTGTGTAGATAATTCATATCATTGATCCTCCCGTAGTCCCGCACTTCGCAACTCCATACTTCCAATAGTTCCATCGCATCATTTTTGACCAGTGATTAAATTTGAATAATAACTAATTTATGGCAATTTTATTTTCTAAGTTTCCACCACTAATTCTCGATACTTAGTTGGATTTATTTCAAGTAACAATGTTTATAATAAAGAAGTATATAAAGTCAACAAAATTCTTTTATGCATATGTTTAACTTAAAAAATATGTGAGTTTCCTTGATGTTGGCATCGACTGTCACCCTAGGAACCTAAAAAAGTTGATAATCAACAAACACAAACTTAGAAAATATTGTTAAACAAACATATCTTTTGCACAGATATACCTTTGGCATAAACATATCGTCCACATAGATATATCTTTTGGACGTCCACAAAATAGGGGCAACATTTTCTAAATTGAATATTTTCTTCAACAATTTTTTTTTAAGTGGAGGTTTTCATAAGCAATTTCTTCCTATATCAAAGAGATTTTTTTTAAGGTAATTTTTCTTAAACAATTCCTTTCAAAGTCAATATTGTTTTTGAATAATTTTTGTCATAAGGAAGGTTTTCTCAAGAAAAAAATTTCAAGATCAAAGTTTTTTTTTTTTTTAACTTTTGTTTAAAATCAACTTTTTATCCAAAATTTAAATCAACTTGGTTTATTGAGCAATTTTTTCCAATTTTTTTAAGATATGATTACAATTTTTATTTTTATTTTTAAATTTGAGCTATAAAGTTTGATGTTTGAAATTATATTTCTTGTTATAAAATGTTGATTTAAAAAAAAACCTTTACAAATTGAATAATCATGGGACACAAAAGGGAGCACAAGAGAAAATATAATTGCACTTGGGATGATTCTAGTTGTAAAGAACAATAAAAAGAGTATTATAGAAGTCTAAAGAAACAAGAAAGTGAAAATATTGAAGAAACAAGTGATGATAATGTAATTAGATATTTTCATCTTGATGTCCAAAAAGAAAAAATTGAACTAGGTGTTATAGCCTTAATTTCCACCCTACAGGCCAAAAGGGAGTTCACAAGAACATGAAATACAAAATACATGTTTTTATTGAGACTTGAGCCCTTTTTGGAGGTCATCATGGGTCTAATAGGGGACAAGCAGTGATGATCATTGCACATCAACAATAGTGAAACAAGAGATGAATTTTCAAACCCTTTAGATTCGTGGAGTTACGAAGAGATAGGCGAGGGATGAGTTGTATCTTCATGGCATGAGCCTAGGAACTCACAACATTCAAGTCTCTAGTGGTCTCCAAGAGATCTAGAAGCTCTCCCAAGCCTCTTGTAAGGATATATATAACCAAGGCAAGTCTTGAGCAAGAGAAGGAAGAATCAAGAGTAGTGTTATGTTGTCCATATACAAAGGAGATTTTCCATTCACAACAAACAAAAATCAGAGTGTTTAGCCTAATCAAGAAGTTGAGGAGAAGAAAGGAGCAAGGATTAAAAGGAAAATAACATCATTATCAAAGGTACGATTTTGATGTAATTTCTCTATGATAATTAATAGATCATTGGTTTTCCCCCAAATTATTTATGTTGAATTCATGAATGGTTTGGATTTGATTTTATGAATGATAAATAAAGTTATATATGATTTACATTAGTGATTTCTTTGTAACAGCCCCTCTTTAAACCCTGAGTATATGTAATTAATCACTACTGGTGATTTCCATGCAATGGCATGTAAATATTGTAAATGTATTATTGTGTAATTGTGTATGCCAAAAACTGTCTGGGAGGGTAAATCCTTAAGTATTGGCCATGATACCACTAGAGGAATGAGAGGAGGCCCTATTAAACTAAAGAACCTCAAGCCATATTCAAATTATATTCCTCAGCCCTGATTTCAAGGAAAATCAGTTAATGAGGAAGGATGGTAATTTGAAAACCAACTACCCCAAGTAAATACAGGTATGGGAGATTAGGTTAGTACAACGTAAACTATCAAATATAGGTACAAAAACGCACCAATTCTCTAGCCCCATATTGACCCACAGGTTTTCTTCTAACAAAAGGAAGGGGACGGGTTGAGAACCTTCCATGGGAGTTACCTATAGGGGATGCACGAGGGGGGGAA
The DNA here is from genome assembly GCA_010110895.2 of Picea sitchensis. Taxonomy (NCBI): domain Eukaryota; kingdom Viridiplantae; phylum Streptophyta; class Pinopsida; order Pinales; family Pinaceae; genus Picea; species Picea sitchensis. The sequence goes on from SNQJ01S0082787.1 coordinate 5,115, forward strand.
GTAGAATATAATGCACGAAGGAATACAAATGATCCAGATGGATGTTGGTGGCCTCCTACCTATTCCAACTAGTTCATTTTGGCAGTTTTCTAGTTTGGCGGTTTTTTTTCCTAGTTTTCAGGTCCCTGATTTGCGGGGCTGTTTTGAGTCCCTAAACAACATTTTTAGGGCTCGCCACAATCGGAAATGACCTTTGATAGATAGCAGAAAAATGTGTATTCCTAGGATAGACCTTTCGAACGGGATATCATGCGCCTAAAATGGAGATTGTATGCAAAAGTTATGACCCTAGGAAGTTGATGTACTAACTTACCCAAATGGGGCCCACATGACTTTTGGCGCTTCATCTCCTAGGGTTAGGTTTTTGGATGTCTAGGGTTTTTGAAATTCCTGTTTTTTGTAAAAAAGGCCTTCAGAGCCTCATTGTAATCATCTTCTTGTGAATGAGCGCAGCCATCACATCTCTTCTTAGAGATAATCTGCCACCATTCCAGCAAGCTTGCTTTTCGCTGCATTTTACAGTTTCATCTTATTTCCTTATTGAATAGAAAACCAGTTTTATTGTATATATGTTATTCTATGTTAAGCATCTTTTAATAATATGTATTCATTTTGTTCTACTCATAAAATCTGGATCAACGGAGAGAGGTTGGAGGTCAAATATTTGGTCGAGAGGGGGAACTTAAGAAGAGTCTTCAGGAGAGGTCTGTAGAAGACCCGAGAAAAGAGAATTGTTGCAAGAAAAATGAAGGAGTGAGGGTAGATCCCTCTATTGGTATCATAGAATGACATGGGGATGTTTCTAAAGTAACTAAGCAAGCATAGCCTATGGTTGGGTGCAAAGGTGGACACCCACAGTCAGTTCGTCGATCACAACTTGTAAAACAGATAAGTAGTCTTATACTTTGTGTGACTCGATTTAATTAAATGGATGGTGCTTGAAATCATAGTAATGAATGTTAAGCTTCGATTATGGATTAAGTCTGTAAATGCATACATAATTGTATAATCCTAATGTTGGATTTAATTCTTGTTGCACTTGCAAGTTTTTGTATAAAATTGAAATGTGCATGTATGATTTATGAAATCAACGTTGGTTTCTTGGTAAATTGTGGCATTGGAATGACTATAGAATGGTAAGAATGTTTCCCACCTTACACCATTGAAAGTGAGTGAGATTAACCATTGAAATCCAAGCGTAAAATCGATGAGGCTCAAAAAAATTTGATCTAGGGGAGAGTATCAATTTGGACCGTCTAAAGATGGACTACGTCCAGTCAACAAAATGCATGTGAAAAATCAACGATTGAATCTTAGTCGTCATATCTGAATGTTGTGCAATATCGACCCTTGAGTTTCATAACCAATATCAGGAGGGGATTCACGTTGGTGTATCGATGTATAAGCTCTCAGGAAATCAGAATTTTTCGAGTGAAAGACCCCGTCAAAGCACCTACTGCCCGACACCCGGTGGGCAAGTTTTCCACATGGGGTTCCAAACCCTTTATTATGAAATATATACAAGCGTTAACAGGGAAATTCCATCACGTGTGATGAGAGTTCCACATATGAAGACATAGTGGATAAGGTTGCTACATTCTAGAGGTTGATTTGTCAAAAGTTCAAGAATGGGTTTTGTTGGGATCAAACATTTGAACGAGCGCCTTAAACCATGACCGTCAGATCCGCGGTCCGAGAAATATCGACCATCAATATAATATGTAAGCTCAAGAGGGGTTCAACATCTCGGGACACCAGAGCACCAGACCTCGGGGAATCCTAAGTATAATCCCTTAGGAAGTCTTGATATTTGACATCCTGGGACGATGGTTCTAGCCCCTAGTTCCATGTCTCGTTACAAAAGCACAAGGGAGAGAGATTGAGTGTGACATCATAGTGACATAGTGTGTCAGCTTGGAAACCATAATGTCATGGGGTTTACACATGTCCACGTCTCATTGTAGACGAATAGAGAGTGGGCCCATGTTAGGGTTAAGCCTTTGGAAAAGAACCTTGAAATCTGAGTCGTTGGATCTGAGAGACCGATAGATCTAAGTTGTAAACCTTCAAAAAGGTATGGAGTCTTAATTATGGGTATTAGTTTAATTAATTACCTTGTAATCCTGGAAATTAACTCAATTAATTTTCCCATGATCATCGAACCCTAGACCGTGGGGAGTTATAGTGTGTAGGAGATGAGTGAAGAGTCATGGTCCCAATGTTCGAGGTCACTTGATGGTGATTCATGTCATCCTTAGACGTGACAAGGTGGTTTGATCTTCACCATAGATCTCAGAGGAGAAAATTCAAGCAGATCTTGGGCATCAGAGGTTTTTCGAAGTCACACCACACAGGGAAAGTCTCGATATTTGATGCCCTGTGGTGACATGTTGCATGATGAATGGCCCATGTGTCGTGACATGGGAGAGCCATATGTCACACATTGGCATATTTGGATGAAGGTCTAGGTGAAAAATGAGTACCACGTTGTGATTGGTATGAATGTCATGTGTCATGCCAGGTGGCATAACCAGATAGAGCTATGTGCCCCAAGATGCCAATTGTATCCTAAATCTCAGACCATCGGGATATTTTGGGAAATATGCCTTACAAAAATGGTCGATAACCGATGCCTGAAGGATCCGAATGATGTTATATGATGTCATTCAATAAATAGGAAGTAGACAAGTGTCAATTCCCTATTGGGTGAATATAAGAATTGAAATGATGCGTAAATTTGTGTCATTCCACACGTCACCTTTTGTATGGGTTTGATACATCAACCTGATGTATCTTGTCATTGGATTCTGGAGGTTTTATACTTCTCAACATACAAAACTCGTCGAGGGGCGAGATCTGATGCAACTACGGCTGTCGATCTATTGATTGACTACTTAAATCTTCGTCATATGATATTTCCATCTATTACATCGTCGGAACTAGAAATAGAACCACGCCCTTGAGTCCATTAGGCCACATGTATCAACCCCCCATATTTCAAGAGCTCAGACTTAACCAAGTGCTAAGATAAAGGAAAGTGGTGAGAGGCGATACCCGAGATGATGTCACCCATCAAACACAAATAGGACATGAGGAATCACCCAATTAGAGAGTCTATTGTGTCAAGATGAGGTGTATGCCACGTCGGTCCACGTGTTAAGAGCAAAGTGTGCCACGTTTCAATGGGTTTTGAACTTTTCAGGTAGAGCTCCGTGGGGAAAATTTGTGCCACGTGTCATGCTATGGGGTGGTACATAGTAGTGCCACGTGTATACAATGCCAGCTCATCTCGGAACATAAATTTTTGTGACTATGTAGAACAAAGAAGGTCCAAGGTCCCGCAGTACTGGTGACCCGGGGACATATGTCATTAATTGATGAGAGCACGTCTTAGGAGAATGTGTAACACAATGTTGGGTGCATGAAAGGCCAGGGTCTCATAAGCGAAGGGCCCGATGGAATAGATGGCAAGTGCCATGCCCACAACCACATTTGTGTTGGGGGTGACGTATTTTGACACATAAGTGCCACATCAGATAACATAGATGACATGGAGCCAAGTGGGTGCCATGTGGCAGTACAAAATCCCTTGTCCAATAAGGTCCATAAACTTTAAAGGGCCATAACTTTTAATCCAGAGCTTCGTTTTGAGAAAACTTACAGTTGTTGGAAAGCTCTTGGTAAGCAGAAGATGATGGTGTCATTTTTAAAGGGATTCAAAGAGGTTTAGGAAAAGAAAAAAATTAATACCTGATCCCTTAGAGGGGTACTTATAGGGTTGGATGTGTTACAAGCGTTATCAGAGCAGGCTACAACACTAGGCATGGATGGGCCATAGGTCAATAACAGGGCTGATATATTAAGGCTAGATATGAGCCTGTTCAAAAGAGCTTCTCTGCAATAAAAATCTTGTTTATTATCTGCACAGGTTCCTTGGGGAGAAGGAAAATAGATTGAAATTGTACTATGGAAATTTTGGTTGCAATCATAACATAGGGATTATGTTGTACCTTTGTCAAATTGATGATTAATTTGGCAGGAATAGGAACATGCTAGTAGGAAGAAATGGTAAAATCCTATTATAGGATTGTATGAGTCGAGAAATGAATAGACTGGTGGTTGTAATGTTACTTGTAATGATGGGTTGTTGAAGCCCTGGAAATTACGATTCCTACTCAAAAAAAGGATATGTCATGTACGTATAATTCCTCATGTTTAGAGGACTAATGGGAAAATTTGTAAGGTCAGTTTATTTGAACTATAATGAATGAAACTTGTTGTTGAAATAACCCAGTTAAGCAAAGAAAAATGAGTTATTTGAACTGATGATAGTCCTCACAAAAGAGGCGAAATAAATTATACATATGAGCCAGTTTTGAGCTCATGGTTGTATTAAGGAAATGTATATTCCTATTGACTTAGGTATTTTTTTATGCCTAAAGATGCAAGGTTTGAATGTGTTGTGGTGCATATATATAACATGTTCTAATAAATGTGTGTGTGTGTGTGTCGTGTAAATTTTTTTATTAGAACATGTTGTTGATTGTAAGTTATGGTCTACTGATAGACCTTTTAGATGAGAATGAACTGATGTCAATAAGAGTTAACAATGTGAGTGAAATGTTGATAATGATGTGTCATATTACCTTATAAAGACATGAGAGTAAGGATTAATGAGATACCAATACAAGGTATGATTAAGGAAGTGTTGGTGCACTTTTAGATGGGAAATGGGTCAGATTGACATCCAAAGGTGGATGGTATCCATATGGATATGGCTTGGTATACCCAGATGGAATTTAGGAAAGGATTCCCTTGGAAGAGGTTTGTTGACCAAGAATAGTTAGTGGTAGGAAGAGAGACTTTATCCTACTGCCTTGGGTAATGCAGTGACTACCCATAAAAACTGTTGAATTGTGGATTGCTCTTGTAATAAAAGGGAAAGAGTGGTTTCTTGCTAGTTATTATCATGAAGAGAAGGTATCATAATCATGAATATGTATGTGATACTTGTCATTTGATTGGTTATAATATCCCACCAAGATAGGTTGATTTTACTACACACACACACACACTATTGGGGCATGCCTATTTTGGGGAGAAAAGCCAATTTTTGAGCGTGCTCAATAAAGGGAGGAAAAGAAGCATGCCAGAGATGGAGGAAAAGAAACATGCCAAAGACAAAGGAAAAGTAGCAAGGAGCACATGTGGACAAGCCTATCCATGGTAGGGTTAGGGTTTTTGATATGAATGTAATGGCTATGAGCTAATAGAGTAGTATAAATAAATGCCTAGGAGGTCTAGTAGAGGTTGGTTAATGAGCTAGCACATTGGTTAAGGAGAGTGGGTTTTTTAGGGTTAGGTCGTAGGTTATGGAGCCTGGTGTGGTCTAGTCCACCTCACAGATTGAATTTGTCATAGTTTTTGGTTGTAATCATGAAGAATGTATATGAACAATGTTGTCTTTGAAGAATGATGAATAAAAGAGAAGAAGATCCAAATCTTTATGGGCGTAGCCCCAGGGGGGTGAACCAAGATAACCATGTTGTGTTAATGTGTGTGAATGGTTATTTTACTATTTATGATATTTATCGGTTAAATTATGGATGTTTAGCTTAGATTATTACAACATGCATGCATGGTTTCCTTAATAAATGAATAATATATCTATATGGATGAGTAATAAAATATGATGCATAAGAAGAAGATACACTCCACATTCCCAATCCCTTCGCTGACTACAGACATCTGAGTCTTGTAGTCCCCCATAAGTTATCTCAAGTGAGACTGCATTGTGCATTATGTGCGCAATGTTACCTTATGGTTTACCAGGAGGGACGATAGCTTGAGGGTTTTGTTGGAAACCTTTGAGATCAAAACCTAGGTCAACCCTAATGTCCAACAAATGGTTATGTTTCTAGTTGGAACTGAGCAAGATAGATTGGAAGGGACCTGTTGAAAAACAACACAAAGAATGAAAAAGTAGAAGGGAATGTACAGGCCATGGAATCCAACGAAGGCGGAGATTGAAAGATGGTTAAGGACAAAGGAACTCAAGTTTGTGCAGAAGGAAAATAGAAACCCTAAATATACACCACATAAATATCTTGACATATATGTGTTTAGTGAATTGCATGAAGTATTTTTCTCTGAATTTCCGCATTTGTTACAGGAGTCATTATTGAGGTTGAAGGACAACCATCCTATGAATCAAATAATACAACTAGAGTGGAATCATGTGGATATCGCACAGTTGCAGCAAGTCAATAGAAAATTTATGTGTTCAATAGAGTTTTGGTTGGATAGTGTTATTGCAGGGTTTATCACTGAATTTGTAGTTGATACTGCGAAGTCATACACTGCTGTAGAACAATTTTTTTTGAAAGGACCCAGAGGTAGGTACATAATATCACTATATACTTCCATAAGTATTTTATTATATGACAAAGGCATGATGACCATGGAATTAGACAACTAAACCTCTCTATGCGCATGGGGAAAGGGGGGAAGCATTGACAGGGGTCTGAGACATGGACATGGATTTGGATAAGGGGAAGAAGAAGGAGGCAATGGACCCGATCATGATGGCTAAGGACCAGATAAAGCAGATAATGGAAAAATCTAGAACAACATGCAGCGGTAGACCTCACCAGTATAAAATGAATAACAAAAAGAGGGCCATAGCCGACAGAGAGGGCATGAAGAGTGACAAAGAAGAGGTAGAGGATATTTTGGCTATGGAGTAGATTGAGGAAATCATGTGTGCATCGTATGAAAGGAAAACAAGAGTTATAGGGTTAGGAACATAAAGTGAAACTCCAATCCAGATCATAGTTAGTGTGGAACCTACAACCCCATGTGCAAATAATAAACCTAAAGGAACACAATATTTTAGAAAACCAATTTTCAGCAAAAGAGGTGCACCAGGTCAAGGGACCAATAATGGAAAATCAACTCGAGGTACAAGTTCAAGAAGTAGCAGTCAACTGTATACACTGCACAGAAGTGATAATTCAACAAGTTTCAAAATGGCGGGAGTAGATCCCACTATCAGATTACCAGAGTTTCGTGGCGAGTGTGAGAGACCCTAAGAAGAACTTATTCATCTGTGAAAATATCTGGGAGGAAAAGTAGATCATGGATGAGGATACAAAAGTGCCACAGTTGTATATAACATTGAGAGACTACGCGTTAGACTAGTACATGAGCCTTGATATAAAAAGTCAACAAGGAGCACCAAAGATTGTCGCGTAGGTAAAAAAATTGTTGATAAATGAATTTCAGAAGCCAAGTTCACGGGACCAATATATGAACGAAATGATTGAGATCAAGAAGAAACCCAGTGAGTCTGTCTAGGAGATTGATCAAAGGTTTAAACAATTAAAAGGTAAGTTGAAGTACTATATTACTGACATGAAACATAGGCAGTTTTTTGTGAACTCACTATTAACACACTTGAAGTATCCTCTCAAACAACAAAAGTTCCAAACTAGATAGAGGCTCTACAAGAATCCATGTATCTGGAAGAAAACCATTATCAACAGATAGATCCAACTATAGAAGAGTTGAAACGGGATCTGAAGAACTTGACATTTCAATTGAACCAAAATAAGGGGAAGGAGAAGAGAGAAGTTGTATGGTGCACGTTATGCAAGACAGAAGGACACCATAAGAATGAATGTCCAACCTTTGCAGAGTACTTGGCAGTAGGGGTGCCAAACCCCTTGCCTATAGGAGGATCGTGGTGTGAATTTTGTAAGACACATGGGCATGATCCATATTATTTCCCCATGATGCAGAAGTACAAGATAGTGCCAAAAAGTGTTTACTGCATTTTTTGTAAATTAGTGGGTCATGATGACAAGGACTGTAGAATGTTGGAATTGATTAGAGAAATAACTTCAGACACCTACGGGGTGCAAGAAGAGATGATGACAGGGAAAACCACACCACCGTTCAATAATGTGCAACCCCAATTCAATCTCATGCAGGAACAATACAACAATGTGCATCCGCAATATAATAACACATAATATAACCAAATACCTCATTATAATGCATCGCACGAAGATAGAGGTGGATTCATAGGTGGAGGACGAGGCAGACAAGGATTTGGATGAGGCAAAGGGATAGTAGTCTACCATTATTTTCAACAACCCAGACACTATGCAAGAGATTGTCCACTTCTACCTGTGACATGTATGTATTGTGGCACAGTAGACCATGAGACAAAAGATCATATGACATTATTGGGAAAAATACAGGAAAAAAGGAACCAGAACAATCAGAATGTCGGTTGTTATAGTTGAACCTACCAAATCTATGCTATCAATTTGGCTCGATAGGGATGCTCTTCCTAACTGTCCATGTGTCGAAATTGTAGTTGATTGTTGGGATAGTCAATCCATCGCTCGACTATCTTCAATTATTGTTCAACTGTTCGACCGATAGGAATTTTGACTACTCAACCGACTGATGTAGATACTTGGTCAATTTCCTGACCAAATGTACCCAGATGTAGGTTGACCAACTGAATAGAGGAAAAGTATGATGAACCATCAATTCTTGATGTTTCAACACCCCCCCATAAACACACATATATAGATATTCATGAGGTGAAATTACATCATCATGACACCCGCCCATAATTGCAGCTTCCTGAATCCCAAGCATCATACAGATCTTGATAAATATAGATTCATCTAATGGTTTGGTGAAGATATCAACAACCTGGTCATCTATTTTGCAATATTCAAGAGAGACAATGTTCTCATGAATCAACTATCTAAAATAGTGAGCATGGATCTCTACATGCTTCATATTACTATGGGAAAAATTTTTGTTAGAAACCTATATAGTATCACTATAGTTATCACAATATATTGTAGTTGAGGCTTGAATAGGAAGGCCAAGTTCCTCCAAACCTTGGCAGATCCATACTGCTTCAGTAACTGCTTGAATAACGCCATGATATTCTTCTTTTGTAGTCAACAAGGAAACTACCTTTTTTTTCTTGCACGACATGACCAACGGTCTAGTGCTAAAGAGAAACACATACCCAAAAGTGGACTTATGGTCATCAATGTCACCAACTGAGTCAAAGTTAGTGAAGTCGACTAGTGAATCTAAACTTCGATAATACTTGATACCAAAATTCATGGTACCATTGAGATAGTGAACAAATCATTTGAATTCTTTCCAGTGGTTTTCTTTAGGGTCCTACATAAATCAAGAAACCACAATAATAGCAAAGGAAACGTTAGTTCGACTGTGAGTAATATAAATAATATTGTCGACCAATTGTCAATAAAGTGTAGCATCGACGACGAGTGTTTTACAAGTTTTGGTAAGATTTACTCTAGATTGAAAAGGAATACCACAAGTCTTTCAATCAACCATCATAAAACGTGTCAACAAATCCATCACACATTTAGATTGAGAAACAAAAAATCCATCACATAGTGGTAATGCTTGGAGACCCAAAAAATAATGCAGAGTACCAATATTTGTCATGTCAAAGGAGTCAACAAGTTGTTTCTTCAATCTAAGGATGAGATTAGTATTATTGCCAATAATGAGTAAGTCATCTGCATATACAACAAAAATCAAAGTTTCTCCATTGGTATGGATTACATACAAGTTGTGATCAGATTCACAATGTTTGAAACCAAGTCAAAGAAAGAAATTGTCGTTCTTAGTGTACCAATCTTGGGGATCCTGCTTCAAACTATAAAGTTACTTAATGAATAAAAAAACCAAGTTAGAATCTATCACAAAACTAGGCGGTGGTTCCATGAAAATTTATTCAGATAGCTCTCCATGAAAAAAACCAGTCTTCACATCCATATGATGGATTTCCATCCAAATAGAGCAACAAGGGAAAGAATCAGTCGAACAAAGTTCATCTTTGCAATGGGGGAAAAGGTCTCAGTGTAGTCAATACCTTGTTTTTGAGAAAATCCCTTCGCAACTAGGAATGTTTTGTGTTGCTCAACAACACCTTCAAAAGTAAATTTGGTCCTGTAGACCCATCAACACTTCACAATGTTCTTTCCTTACGGTCTGAGAACTAATTCCCACATGTGATTATTTGACAAAAGAATCAATTTGTATCTCCATATCATGCTTCCATTCATAGAATCCTTCAACATTCGAGTAGGCAACAAGATCATAATTTTCAAGTACATGAGTCAGCAGGGCAATGCTAGCATGTTGCTTTTGACTTTGAGTTTGTTGTCCAAAGGAGACATCTTTGGAATCAATTCTAGAAACTTTAATTGTCTTGGTAGTTCATCTAGGTGGACAAGAAATAGGTGAACTATGGTTCACCGTAACAAATCGATCAAAATTCACAGGGTCTTCATTCGGTGGTCCATTTGAAATAGACAACGATGGACTAGTAGACATCGAGGTCGACGGTTGAGTTGAGACATGAACCAAGTTCAACTATCCAGTGAAATGAATGAAAAAGGAGCATGGGAACCAGTGTTAGAGAAAAAATCAAAGGGATCATCCTACAACAATACATAGGAGGCATTCAAAAACTTAATTCCATAATACTTCTCATCAAACCATACATTTTGTTTCATAATATTTTTTCATTTGACATGTTCAAAAAATCGATAGAATTTCGACTCTTCGGAGTATCCCATCATGATGCAATCATGACTCTTTGCATACAACTTATTTATGCAATCATCGAAAATATGAGCCAAAGCAACACATCCAAACACACGAAGGTGGTCGACTGAAGGCTTCTTTCCACACCATAGTTCAATTGGAGTCATGGAAGGAATAGTTCGAGTCGAGATGGGGTTGATCATATAGTTTGCACAATACACCGCTTCATCCCAAAAGTGATGAGGTAGATATTTATCCTGTAAAATATATCTAGTCATTTCAGCTAATGTTTGATTATTGTGTTTTGAAATGTCATTCGACTGAGGTGTGTGAGGAACCATCCATTGCCATTCAATACCATATCGAGCCAGGTATTCTTCAAAAGGTTGATTTACATACTCACTACCATTTTTTGATCTTAGGCACTTGATGGGTAAGCCACACTAATTTTTAGAAAAGGTTCAAAACTCCTTGAACTTCTCAAATACAAGGTTCTTGTTCTTCAGAAAATAAAAGCATGTAAAGCGAGATAAATCATAATGAAATTAAAAATATACATTTCACCTTCCAATGATGGTATATTGATGCATGTTGGCGTAGGCCTATTTTGGGGAGAAAAGTCAATTTTGGAACACACACCATATATGGAGGAAAAGCAACATGCTGAAGATGGAGGAAAATCAACATGTTGACGACTGAGGAAAAGTAGCACAATGCACATGCAGACAAACCTATCCATGTTAGGGTTAGGGTTTTTTATATGAATGTAATGGCTATGAGCCAATAGAGTAGTATAAATAAATGCCTAGGAGATCTAGTAGAGGGTGGTTAATGAGATAGAGAGTGGAAAAAAAGAGTTAAATCGTAGGTTGTGGAGCCTGGTGTGGTATAGTTCCCCTCACAGATAGATCTTGTCATAAGTTTTTGGTTGTAATCATGGAGAATGTAATTCACACAATGTTGTCTTTAAAGAATGATGAGTAAAAGAGAAGAAGAGACAAATATTTGTGCACATAGCCCTAGGGGGGGTGAACCATGGTAACCATTTTGTGTTAATGTGTGTGAATGGTTATTTTATTGTTTATGTTATTTATCAGTTAAAGAATGGATGTTTAGCTTAGATTATTACAACATGCATGTATGGTTTCCTTGATGAATGAATAATAGATCTAGATGGATGAGTAATAAATATGATGCATAGGAAAAAGACACACATCATATTCCCAATCCCTTCCCTGACTACAGACATCTTAGTATTACACTCCCCCATAAGCTATCTCGGGTGAGACTGCTTTGTGCATTGTGTGCGCAATGTTACCTTCTAGTTTACCAAGAGGGATGATAGTTTGAGGTTTTTTTTGGAAACCTTTGAGATCAGAACCTGGGTCATCCCTAATGTCCAACAAATGGTTATGTTGTTGGTTGGAACTGGGCAGGATAGATTGGAAGGGATTTGTTGAAGAAAAACACAAAGAATGAAAAAGTAGAAGGGAATGTATATACCATGGAATCCAACGAAGGTGGATATTGAAAGATGGTTAAGGACAAAGGAACTAGAGTTTGCGCAGAAGGACAAAAGAAACCTTAAATATACACTGTGTAAATATCTCGACATATATGTGTTTAGCAAATTGCATGAAGTATTTTTATGCAAATTTCCGCATTTGTTACGGGAGTGGTTATTGAGGTTGAAGGAAAACCATCCTACAAATCATATAAGACAACTAGAGTGGCATCATGTGGAGATCGTGCAGTTGCAACAAGTCAATAACAAATTTATGTGCTCGATAGAGTTTTGGTTAGATAGTATTATTAGAGGGTTTATCATTGAATTTGTAGTTGATACTGCGAAGTCGTACAATGTTGCAAAGAAGGATTTTCTAAAAGGACCCAGAGGTAGGTACATAAGATCACTATATACTTCCATAAATATTTTATTATATGACAAAGGCATGATGACCATAGAATTAGACAATTAAACCTCTTTGTGTGCATGGGGGAAGGGGGAAACACTGACAGGGGTCTGAAATATGGACAATTTGGATAAAGGGAAACATAAGGAGGCAATGGACTCGATCATGATGGAGGACGACTAGATAAGGCAGATAATGGAAAAAGATGGAATGAAGCGCAACGATAGACCTTACCAGTATAAGATGAATAAAAAAAAGAGGGCCATAGCTAACAGAGAAGGCTTGGCAAGTGACAAAGAAGAGGTAGAGGATCTATGGGCTATGGAGTAGATTGAGGAAATCTTGCATGCAACATGTGAAATGAAAACAAGAGGTTGGGTTAGGAACAAAAGTCATAACTCTAGTCCAGAGCATAGTTAGTGTGGAACCTGCAACCCCATGTGCAACTAATAAACCTAAAGGAACACAAGATTTTAGACAACCAATTTTTAGTAGAAGAGGTGCAACACGTTAGGGGACCAATAGTGGAAAATCAACTTGGGGTACAAGTTCAGGAAGTAGTAGTCAACTATCTACACCACACGAAAGCGATACTTCTACAAGTTTCAAAATGGAAAGAGTATATCCCACTATCAGATTACCATATTTTTTTGGCAAGGCATGAGAGAACCCTGAGAAGCACTTATTCATTTGTGAAAAGATCTGGGAGGAAAAGCAGGTCACGAACAAGGATACAAAAGTTTTGCAATTGGCTATAACATTCAGAGACTTCACATTAGACTGGTACATGAGCCTTGATGTAAATAGTCAACAAGGAGCACCAAAGACTACTATGGAGGTAAAAACGTTGTTGGTAAATGAATTTCATAAGCTAAGTTCATAGGAGCAGTATATGAACGAAATGATTGAGATCAGGCAGAAACCCAGTGAGTTTGTATGGGAGATTGATCAAAGGTTAAATGTCTAAAAGGTAAGTTGAAGTACTCTATTACTGACATGCAACATAGGAAGTTATTTGTGAACTCACTATTACCACACTTGAAGTATCCTTTGAGACAATAGAAGTTCCTAACTCTGGAAGAGGTTATGCAAGCATCCCTGCAGCTGAAAGAAAATCAATATATGAATAGACAGATATAGTGAGAGAAGAGTTGAAAGAGGATCTGAAGAACCTGAAATTTGAGTTGAACCAGAATAAGGGGAAGGAGAAGAGAGAATTTGTTTGGTGCATGTTATGCAGGACAAAAGGACACCATAAGAATGAATGTCCAACCTTTGTGCAGTACTTGGCAGCAGGGGTGCTAAACCCCTTGCCTACAAGAGGACCGTGGTGTGAAATTTATAAAACACATGGGAATGATCCATATCATTGTCCCATGATGCAGAAGTATAAGATAATGCCAAAAAGTTCTTACTGCATTTTTTGTAAATCAGTGGGTCATAATGACAAGGACTATAGAACATTGGAATTGATGAGAGAGAAATTCAGACACCTATAGGGTGCAATCAAAGACGATGACAGGGGAAGTTGCACCACAGTTCAATAATGTGCAACCACAATTCAATATCGCACAACCACATTACAACAATGCGCAGTCACAGTGTAATAATGCACAGTATAACTAGATACCCCAGTATAATGCACCATGCAGAGATAGACGTGGATTCATAGGTGGAGGATGAGTCATAGGAGGATTTGGATGAGGCAAAAGGCCAGTAGTATACCATAATTTTCAACAACCAGGAGACTATGAAAGATACTGTCCACTTCCACCCGTGACATGTATGTATTGTCATGCAGCATACCACAAGTCAGAAGATTTTTCGACATTATTGGGAAAAATACAGGAAAAAAGGAACCGAAACAATCAGAGCGTACAATGGATTTCTGTAGAAGCCAAGGATGATGGGAAGAACATCAACATAGTTACTCGAGGAGGATCCAAGAAAGGAGCCGATGCAACGAAACAAGATCCAACTCAACACGAGTGGGTCAAGAAGAACACTGCGCCACAGAAGAATTTTGGCATGTAGAAAGAAAAAGAGACATTTAAGGAATCTAGACATGAGATTATAAATGAGAACATTGAGTCTACATCAAATGTGTAGCAAAATCATGATCTGCCAATGTACGAGATGCCATCATCAATGGATCACACCAAAAAAATACAACCTTCAGAGAAAGTATGTAACCTAAATACTTTTATACGATCATGTGTAAATATATTGAATGATCCATCATCCATTAAGGTATTACAAAAATTTCTAGAGAGATATAACAAGGAAGTAGAAGGAAAGTTAGAACATAAGACAATTAATCATCTCCATACAAGAAGAAGAACAAGTAGGAAATTCAGGTTAAATGCCAACATTGGGGATTTCAATATGGGGGATGTCATACTTGATTTAGGCTATGAAGTGAATTTATTACCTAAGAAGACTTGGTAGTGTATGGGGGAACCCACATTAGGGTATTCTCCTATCCAGTTGAAATTGGAAAATCATCATAGAGTATTACTAATTGGAAGACTAAAAGGTGTGAAAATAGACTTGGATGGAGTGCGCACTGTAGCAGATTTTGAAGTTATAGAAATAGTAGATGGCACAACACCCTACCCAACATTACTAGGATTGGACCAAAAATTTGATAACCAGGATGTGATCAACCTAAAGACCTGTAAAATGACCTTTGAATCGGGCTAGTACAGAGTAATTGCACCATTGGACCCCTCAGAAGGAGAAAGGTTTGTAGAGGCAACATGTTTGGACTTGGAAGAAATAAATCATCTATATAGGACTATCGCACGAGAAGATGATTATGTCAACCCAACTATAGATGGGGTACTCAGTTGGAGAAGCATTATGTCATGTACCTCAGACTCAAATACAGGTCTGGAAAATTGGCATTATAGGTTACATGAAGTCTCTACAAGGAGGTGCACAAGAATAGAGTGCACAGTAAGGTGGGTCAGTACAGAGGTAAGGGGACCTCCCACTTTTCATAGTTGGAACAACCTAGAAGAATTTTTGACAAACTATGAAGAAGAAGTATTGGAAAATTAGAGGTTGTTAGCACTGGATATTGCACTAAAGGAAACACCTAAAATATGGTGGGGCGCACACAAGGAAATGATTCAAGACTGGTATCATTGTAAAAGGTTATTTCACATTCGATTTGGCATAGAAGAGGGGAACAATACATTGCAGAAATATGATGGGTGAGGAAGACCAGATGAGCGCATAGAGAAATGCATAACTCAGTGGAGGATAACACCACCATAAGAATGGAATCATTACTTTATTCATACATTGGAATGGATACCAGGGAATAGGTACACCGAATAGGAATTGCATAGAGGCACTACAGAATTGACAATGTTACAACAAAAATTTGTGATAACTTTCTCATTTGAGCATGAGAACCCTATGATCGATTTAGCCCTGAAATTGATAAAGGGAATGATATTTTTTGAGGAACCTGAGGTGGAAATTATAACATAATATCAACAGCAGAAGAGACGAACAGTCAAGGACTTACTCTCTTGTTATCATGTTCCAAAGGAAACACCAGAAGAAGAAGATCTGTGCAACATTCAAACAATTGAGATTGAAGGAGAAATAGAGGTGGAGGGTCCATCATTGGAATCAGGGGCATTTGTTGCACCAATTAAGGTCAATAAAGTCAACATTGGAACAAAATAAAACCATAAAATGGAAAGTATTGGAGACTACTGGGATGAGAAGACATTAGAGAGGATAATAGAATTATTGTGTGAATACAATGACTTGTTTCCAACAACCTTTACAGACATGAAAGGAATAACAAGTGAGTTGGGAGAGATGAAGATACCCCTAAAATCATATTCTAGACCAGTCCGACAGATACCTTACAAGTTGAATCCAGTTTACAAGCAAAAAGTGAAAGCAGGACTTGATAGAATGTTAGAAGCGGGTATCATAGAGATAATGGAAGAATATGAATGGATCAGTCCCATGGTGGTCCAGGAAAATAAACAAGGGGGAATAATAATTTGTGTAGATCTAAGGAAATTGAATGGTGTTTTCTTACATGAACCTTTCCCTACCCATTTTACAGATGAGGTTTTAGAGAATATGGTAGGCCATGAAGCATGTTCCTTCACAGATGGATTCCCAGGTTATCATCAGATTAAAATAGCTCCAGAGGATAGGCATAAGACTACATTTTCTACAGAATGGGGATCATGTCAGTATAAAGTTATTCCCTTTGGACTGAAGAATGCACCAACTATGTTTTCAAGGATGGTAGTAGCTTCTTTTAAGGATTCCAACCATAAGTTATTAGAAGTATATTTGGATGAATGGATTTTTGTTAGTCTATTGAAGGATCATGTAGAAGTATTAAGACTAATGTTGGATAGGTGTAGGTAATTCCAGATCTCATTGAACATCAAGAAAAAAAAATCAGCGCACCATTTGGGATACTGTTAGGACATGTGGTATGCATACAAGGTTTACTGGTTGACCTTGATAAGATTCTTGTAATTGTAAAATTACCACCATCAAAGTCAGTGTGCCAATTAAGAGCCACACTTGGACATACAGGGTACTACAGAAAGTTTATCAATGGGTATGCCCAGATTACCGTGCCAATGGAAAACCTGTTGAAGAAGGACACCAAATTTTAGTGGAACGGGGAATGTTAGCATGGATTGGATACTTTGAAGGAGAATATGGTGACAACACCTATTTTACTGTTTCCAAATTGGGAAAAAACATTTCAAGTGCATGTAGATGTGTCAACAATAGTACTTGGAGAAATTTTGGCGCAACCAGGAGCATTTGACCTAGATCATCCTATATCCTTTGCAAGCAGCAAGTTATCAGACTTAGAGAAGAATTACAAAAAAATAGAAAGAGAAGGTCTAGCCATGGTGTATGAACTCTAGAAATTTAGACACTACTTGCTAGGAAAGCACTTTAAAATGTTCACAGATCATTCTACCCTCAGATATTTAGTCAACAAGCCAATTTTGGGGGGGAGGATCTGTAGATACATCATTACTGCGACAAAATATTTAACCAGATGGGTAGAAGAAACACCAGTCAAGGATTGTAGTGCACTTCTTATTTGAGCAGGTGATACAAGATTCGGTTGTCTAAGGATTTTGATGAGTGACCAAGGCACACATTTTATTAATAGTACCATCCAGGCTATGACTAATAAATTTGAAGCCTATCACCAAAAGAGTACACCATATCATCCTCGGGCCAATGGGACAATAGAAGATTTCAACAAGATTTTGGAGAATGCCTTGACAAATATTTGTAATGTTAATAGAGATGACTGGGATTTCAAAATACCAGCAATATTATGGGCACACAAAACTACATGCAAGAAGTTGATAGGATAGACACCATTCAGATTGGTGTATGGACAAGAAGTAGTGGTTCCATTAGAATTTTCGGTACCATTCTGCGTGTTGCAACAATCACAAATATGAAAGAAAGAGGCATAGTAAAAGAAAGGTTAAGTCAACTTATGGAACTTGAAGAAGAAAGAATTCTGGTAGGATTCCACCAAGAGGTGAAAAAAGTAAGGGACAAAGCCTGGCATGACAGACACATAAAGAATAAGATCTTTAAGGAGGGAGATATAGTTTTCCTCTATGGAAAGAAATATTTGCAACATCCAGGTAAGTTCAGAATGCATTGGCTAGGGCCATATGAAGTAAAGTATGTAAAAGATGGAGGATATGTGCAACTAAAGGACTTGTCAGGAAAAGAAATGCAGGGTCTGGGGAAAGGTAATCAGCTAAAACTGTATAGGGAAAGTCTACCTACTAACTCTCAATATTTGTAGTGTAGTGAGGAAGCCTTGTGTATAGTATACTATAGTAGAAGTTAGGAAAGAAAAAGTACAAAAGAAATAAAAGTAGAAAAACAAGAAAAATACAAAAAGAGGAGGAAGTTGGTTGAATGGCAGAAAATGGAAAAAGTAGCGCACATCAGACAGAGAAACTAGCACAACAAGAAGTAAAGTTATTATGCATCAGATAACAGTGCCAGAATGAAAACATAGTGCATCGAGGAAGAATCACAAAATAAATTTGCAACACTCGGAAAAGGGGGACAACGGTCAAAAAGGAATAACCGGTCATCGAAAAAATAAGGTGTTAATCGAGCATTTATGAAATTTAAGGAAGCGTGCCAACGAAGATTTAGAACATTTATGGTAATAAAGGAAACATATCCGAGAATATTTACAACATTTATGAGAGCACTTATATAACTGGAAAGTGTGCCACGCAACCCTCATTGTGAATTTAAGCATATGCAGAGCTAAGTAGCACAAAGATGAGCAACGGACAGGGGATTTTGAAGACGTTAGTAGGTATATTTCAGCAGGTGTGGGATGATTTACATGGGATGGCACCACCAAAATTTGGCACACCAAGCCAAGAGGCAAGAAAAAACTGAAGCAACACCAAGTCACCACAGGAACTCATATGAGAAGAACAAGTTCATCAACAGCCGGAGGGAGTGGTCGATGTCGAAGCCATTCCTTCACCATAGGATGAATCAGTGAGAGCCACAATGGTGGACGAGGAGGAGCAAGCTCCTATGATAGTAAGGATGAATATTGATCCACAGATCAATGTGGGGGAACAAAACCCTTATGTGTCAGAAACCCTAAGGAAACAACCCAAGGTTGAAGTAGCCCACCAAAATAATGGCGTCGATAGTGAGAGAATAGAGTCTGAGGGGCCAAGGTCACAACCAATGGTAGGGTCCACATATCAATAAGAGGTACAAATTGAGGATATAACAGGACAACCAGACTATGGCGTTGAAGAAAGGGAAGAAGAGGTTGGTCCATACAACATGCCAACAAAGCATAAAGGGAAAAAACCCATTCATAGATCCCTACAAAGCAACCTGAGGTATCCATAGTATTACCATGCATTATAGAGGGGGTGTAAGATAGTACAGGATTGTTGGTCTACATAGACAAATTGAGATATGCAGACCATGATGTGTCTGACACTGGAAAATTCCCAGAATTCATGCAACAGGTTTACATGAAAATCCTGGGCACAAGGCCACTAAGAGATCCGGTTTTGCAACTAAATCAATGGATAGAAGGGATGTTCAACACAAGTATAATAAATTTTCTCGAGATCCCCCACTTCGCTAGGGGGGAAGATATCAACAACTGCATCAAGCAGTTACTTGCAGTTCTCCATGGGGGGTTTTTGTGGATGTATAGGTCGATGTCCATTGATGCGGAGCTCATTTCATTTATCATAGGATTTCCATCAGATGGTGAGAAGCTCATGCAGTACCTGGATGATCAAACAAAGGAGAAGGTTCTCGTGGAAAAAATAAAAAAGACCTATGGGCTAGAAAGAGGGTCACGAGGAATAATAATCAAGACGATTAGTGACCTAGCCACCAATATGGAAACCAAATTAATGGCATCTAAACTCCTTTGTAAATGTCGCAAGGAGGAGGTCCCCGCTCGAGTCGTAGTAGCAAAAACGTAGTGCGCAAAATGCACCATGTTAAGTTGGGCCCCTTACTTGCTTAATCTGTTCCTGGATTACTACAAAGATGCATAGGACTTGGGGGCTGAATTCCACTACTCATGGTTTATAGTGTTGATAGTGTTGATAGGATGGGGGGAACCTACCTATTTGCACTTATGTGACATAGTGGGAAAATTCCGCACAGTGCAGTATACATCCTTAGGGAGCACTTCAGAACCTAAAAAGAGAAGAAGGAATGCTAGCACCTTCGCAATGTGCCTGGATCAAATGAAGGAGAAGATAGCTAGTAGCTGGAGGAAAACTCCGGAGGTGATCACGCAATATCATGGGATAGCCAAGTTCAAGGCCACGAGACACAATATGTGGATCTAGGCGTGCAGGGATCCAAAGAAAGAGTGGGTGCAATTTCAATACTGCGTCAACATAGAAGAAACATATTGGGCGATCAAGGACTGGGTGGATGACTCGAAATTCCCTATTATAACCAAAGATCTACCCAAGGAGAAGGCAACTGAAGCAGGCAAGTCACAGAAATCTATAGTAGACATAAGAATAGCGACACAAGGCACTAAAGCAACAGGAGGAAGTGAAGCCACAAAGAAACTACCTCTGAAGAAGAAGCTAGGTCCTAAGCCAATGACACAAAAAAAGGACAACACACTAAATACGAATTGGCAAACAGGGAAGAAGGACAATGTCCCTGGGAAGGAATAAAAATAAGGGGGAGACACAGTGGCATAATAAGCTCCAATGAAGACAGTCCCAATAGATGCAGGGCCACCCAAAAGGTCAATCATACAAATAGGGAGGTTGCGCTAGAAATCCAAGGAACATAAGGACATCTTGGAATACACAATTACTGAGGATGATGCAGATTTGGTAGTAGAGAGAGTCCAGGACTGCGTGGCTAAGGAATATGAGGATGTCGAGAACCAAAGGGAATGAATTATGAAGGAATTGATGGAGGTTAGACAAGTCCTGGAACAGCTACAAGTAGCACAAACACAAGATAAAGGAAAGGGACCAATGCAACAATCGACATAGGAAGAGGACATAACCGTGCACAACGATGAAGAAACAATACAAATCATAGCGCAACCAAGTCCAAATTTCAGCATTACATAAGGCATGCTATTGATAGAGGAGGAAAAAGTGCAAAATTCATTGAAAGACTTGGAACAATTGGAGTTGTTTCTAGAAAAAATACCAACGAAAGAACTATACATATTGCAAGTCAGCATCACACAGAAGGTATAGTCATGGACTAGGGCTAATGTGATAGAACTGGAAGTCACCAAGGATGTTAAGGAAATACTACAACTGACAATAGAGTAAGTCAGATGGAGAAGAAAGAAGAGAAGTAGTGCATGGATAACCTAGAAAATAAATTTTACGAAGTATTCAAAATGATTCTGGACGTTATGCAAGTAGCAGAGAGCAGCACAAAAGAACAGATACAAATCAGTGCACATACAATCAAGGGGTACATGCAGGAGATAGAGGAACTAAAGGAAACAATTACACCTACAACCCCTCCCGAAGTCACAGCTGAGAGAGAACAACAAAGAAAACTACAAACAAGTATGATGGCAAGGGAATCCAAGGAAGTCAAAGAACTCTTTGACAGGACTGCACAAATATGGACTAGTCTTGAGGAAGACGAGAAGGTCCAATAGTTGGATAAACAAGAAGAACAATTCAATGTTGCAATATAGGATTTGAAGCAGTGACAAAAAAAAATGAGAATCATTGAAAGGTTGAAAGGTACACAGGAGATGAAGAACCTGCAGATGGAACTAAAGACTGTGCATACAAATAAACAGTAAAGGCATGCTCAATTGGAGCCACTCTAGGAGCAAGCAGTGCAAATAATTTCAGAACTGGAGGTAGAAAAGACAAGAATGGAACATGCTCATATTGAGAGTGCATATTTATTGAATGAACATATTACAATGCAAGTAGTAGAGGTGCTAATAGAGAAAGTTGCACAGGAAAAATCAAAAGGGGAGAAACTAGCAGGAAAGTTCCACAATTTGGAGAAGGTTGTGTAGGGAGTGCACACTGCCTGAGTGGCTCAGGACAAGCCACATGTCAGTGTCGGGGGCTTGTTGGCATAGGCCTATTTTGGGGAGAAAATCCAATTTTGGAGCGTGTGCCATATATGGAGGAAAATAAACATGTTGAAGATGGAGGAAAAGTAGCATGTTGACGACCAAGGAAAAGAAGCATGGCACACATGAAGAAAAATCTAGCTATGTTAGGGTTAGGGTTTTTTATATGAATTTAATGGATATGATCCAATAGAGTAGTATAAATAAATTCATAGGAGGTCTAGTAGAGGGTGGTTAATGAGCTAGAGAGTGGAAAAATAGGGTTAGATTGCAAGTTGTGGATCCCGGTGTAGTCTAGTCCACCTCACAGATAGATCTTGCCATAAGTTTTTGGTTGTAATCATGGATAATGTAATGCGCATAGAATTCTCTTTAAAGAATGATGAATAAAAGAGCAGAAGAGCTAAATATTTGTGGATGTAGCCCCAGGGGGGTGAACCACAGTAACCATGTTGTGTTAATGTGTGTGAATGGTTATTTTACTATTTCTGCTATTTATCAGTTAAAGAATGAATGTTTAGCTTAGATTATTACAACATGCATGCATGGTTTCCTTGATGAATGAATAATAGATCTAGATGGATGAGTAATAGATATGATTCATAAGAAAAAGACACACTTCATATTCGCAATCCCTTCCCTGAATGAAGACATATGACTCTTGCAGTTCCCCATAAGCTATCTTGGGTGAGACTACGTTGTGCACTCTGTGTGCAGTGTTTCCTTCTGGTTTACGAGAAGGACTAATAGTTTGAGGGTTTTGTTGGAAACCTTTAACATCAGAACTTGGGTCATCCCTAATGTCCAACAATGTGACAAACATCACTATGAACTAGTTCCAATAGGTTCTATGCTTGTGGTGATTTTCCATAGTCAAATGGTGTATGATGATGCTTTCCAAGCTCACAACCTTTACATACTCCTTCAAGGGGAAATTGTATAGGTAAAACAACAACCATGTTCTGAGTTTCAATCGACTGGGAAATTCAAAAATTTAGGTGTTTGGGTCACTCATGACAAATTTGAATTCGCTCATCAGTGTGAGAAAAAAGAGTAGTTGGTTTAGTTTCAATTTGAGTCCTGTCACAAAATTTATATAAATTTTCCATCGGGTCAATAATCTCATCGATGACAATCGACTTGAATTTATTCAAATCACAAACATAGCACCGATCTGGACATAATTACACAATGTTACTTGTGTTTGTTAACTAAGAAACAAACAATATATTGGCACTAAGGTTTGGAACATGATAGATGTCGAAAATTTTCCCATGTCGACAAGTAAGATCACCCTAGCAAACAACATCTAGAGAAACATTATCAGTAGAATATATTTTCCTCTCCTTAGCTTCATCCAACCATGTGACCAAGGAGGCATCCTTATCCATGTGATGAGTGTACCCACAATTGAATACCCATTCCTTCTGTGTAGAATCAGACAAAAAGGCCTGAGAATTTTTTACTTTGAAGGTGAAATTATCAGTGGGTGGTCGTTCAGAGGACATGTTTCCTTCTAGGTGTTTAACCTTCTATTCTAACTAATCTATATTCTTATAGAATACTTTCTCTACATGTTGATTCTTTCCATAGTATTGATATGTCTTCTTATTTTGACTGTGCTCGAGTGCATATGTATGTCCCTTTGGTTTTTGGTCATGGTATGAAAATTTCTATGTAGAGGCATCAAATCGTACTCTATCCATGGGATCCATATTGCTCTTTCCCTTGAGAAAATGGGATTTATGTTTGGCACCAAGATTTCCTTATTCAAGTAGTTTGTGCTGATCAATGATCAAAATACCATAGAAATATTCAAAGGTGTAATCCTTATCATCTTCCTTGTGTGATTTTCAATTGGTGTGGAAAGTTGACACGAACACTTTGAATGGTGTTCTCAAGTTCATCAAGACCATATTGATGAGTTTCCCATCCTTATTCTAATATCTCTTTCCACATTCGCCCAATTTCAACTAAATTTCTTTGGCATGCACCAAATAGTCCTTTATTCTGTCAAAAGAATGAGGATCGAGAGAGATCAAATATTTCTCCAATTGCATGACACATATCTCATTGACTCGATCAAACAACAAATTTAGATTCTTTCAAACTTGATGAGGGAAATCGATTCCATTGATCTGAAATCAAATATCCTATTATATATAGGTTGTGATGACCCCGACAACCTCATCCTTCTTGCCATCTGTTGGAGCAGGAAATTTTGGGACTGAAGCATAGTA
The DNA here is from genome assembly GCA_010110895.2 of Picea sitchensis. Lineage (NCBI taxonomy): Eukaryota > Viridiplantae > Streptophyta > Pinopsida > Pinales > Pinaceae > Picea > Picea sitchensis. Next base: position 29,528 of record SNQJ01S0082787.1, read on the forward strand.
ATAAAGGAACAATGGACCAAAGGAAGCAGTGTGCGCAAGAAAATAAGGAATACCAGTGTGACAAAGGGAAAGGGAAGCAGCGCGCCAGGAAAGAAGGAAGACCAGCACAGAGTCAAAGAAAGGATGAAGACCAATCACGTGGAAGGTAGTTGGAAAGTGGAAAAGTTGAGTCCACTTAGGAGTAGTATTGTTTAGTCATAATGTAAGGGTTTTTACCCATTTTGTAGTATAAAGAAGATCTATGAGGTATAATGAAGTGTCTTTGGTGAAGTAATTCATTATCACTTTTGCATGACCGAAGTACTTGGAGCACCTTTGGAGTTATGAGTTAGAGTATTGTTGAGAGATGTAGAGCTCGGATGGAATCAGAGTTGAGATGTAATTGAGGGTTAGGTCACAAGTTGTGGAGCTTGGTGCGATGTTAGTCAACCTCACACACTATTCTTAAAACCTATGATGTAATGCACACAACATTATTTTAAATAAGAATGAATAAAGTAGAAGATCTTTGTGGACGTATCCCAGGGGGGGTAAACCCCAGTAAGATCTTGTGTTGCAATGTGTTTGAATGATTTTTGTTGTTTCTGCAATTATGAATAAATGGTTAGATGAATGAAATGGTTTATTTACAATTCTCACTAGTATAATTATGCAGAATGCATGTCATTGAATGGATAACGTAGGATATATGATGAATGTTATGGTAGAATATATGTTAAAATAGAAGAGAAGTAAAAATAAAATCCCCAAATCCTTCCATGACTGCATACATATGTGTCCTGCAGTCACCCATAAGCCATCTTGGGTGATACTACATTGTGCACTTTGCGCACGGTGTAGCCTTCTGGCTTACCAAAAGGGACGATGGTGAAAAGGGTTTTATTAGAGAACTAAGGTAGAACCCGAGTCAACCCATACATCAAAAAAATGGTTTCGTTGTCGGTTGGAACTCAAAAGTACATCCTGGAAGGGGTTTGGTGAAGAAGATGCAGTGGTAAAAAGGGATGTTTAGGCCATGGAATCCTACAAAGTAAGAGATTGAAATATGGTTGGAGACAAAGAAGCTAGAGTTCATGTATAAATATAATAAGGGTTCCATGTATACACCACGCCAGCATCTGTAAAGGTATGTGTTTATTGATTTGCATGAAGCATAGTTTTTTTACTTTCCAGAGTTATTACAGGAGTGGTTATTGAGGTTGAAGGATACCCATCCGACTAATTAGATTAGGCCATTAGAGTGGACTGCTAAAAATATTGCGCGATTGGAAAGGGTTAATAACAAATTCACGTGCGCAGTGGATTTTTTGTTAGACAATATTATTGTGGGGTTTATTATTGATATTGTAGTAGACACAACAAAGTCATATACTTCTACAGAGAAGGAGTTCTTGAAGGGACCTAGAATGAGGTACATCAGGTCTCTTTACACGTTGATTAAGATCTTATTACATGATAAAGGTTTGATGACCATGGAATAAGGCAGCTAAATCACTGTGTGCACATGGGAGAGCTTGGGGAAACACTAAGGAAGATATGCAATATGGAGAAGGATCTCGAGAGTATCTAGAATAAGGAATTAGTGGACCCCATCATGATGGATGATGAATAGACAGGGAGATCATAAGAAAAGCAGGTGTGACGCACAACGGATGACCCTACTTGTATAAGATGAATAAAAAGAAGAGGGCAGTAGTCGAGCGAGAGGGATTGGATAGCGATGAGGAAGAGGTAGAGAATCTTCTTTCCATAGGGAAGATTGAGGATATATTGCATGCCACATATGAGAGGAAAACCAGATGTCATCGGTCCGGTGCAGAAGAAGGCTCTCCATTCCATATCTGAATTAGTTTGGAACCCACGACCCCATGTGTGACTAAGACATTTGAATAAGAAAAAGCAGTTAACCAGCAAGTGATTAGTGGTAAAAGAATTTTTATAAGATGTGGGTCCAGTGGACAATCAACCGAGAGTGTGATTTCAACAACTAGTAGTCAGGTATCTACATTGTGTCGAGGTGGTAGTACAACAAAATTCATAATGACAGGAAAAAATCCAACTATTAGGTTACCGGAGTTCCAAGGGGATGGGTCAGATGACCCAGAAAAACATGTTTTTATCTATGAGAAGATATGAGCAACAAAGAAGAGTATAGATGAAGATACAAAGGTTGTGCAGTTGGAAATCACATTCAGAGACCGCTCATTGGACTGGTACATGGGTATTGCAACAAAAAATCCAAAGGGAGCACCTACAAATGTAGCAGAGGTAAAGAGGCAATTAATAAATGAATTTTAGAAACCTAGTTTAGAGGACTAGTTCATGAATGAAATGATAGAGATTAAGCAAAAACCAAGAGAATCGTTCTGGGAGGTGGACCATAAGTACAAGAGGCTAAAAGGTAAGTTAAAGTACCCTATTATTGATATGCAACATAGACATTTGTTTGTTAACTCTTTATTTTCACACTTGAAGTATCCTTTGAGACAACAAAAATTCCAAAGTCAGGCTAAGGCTCTGCAAGCAGCCTTACAATTAGAGGAAAATCAGTACAAGGATATAGATCCATCTATGGAAGAGATGAGACAAGATATGAAGAACTTAACATTCTATTTGAATCAAAATAAAGGAAAGGATAAAAGAGAAAATGTTTGGTGTACAATGTGCAGAACAAAAGTGTTAGAAAAACAAGATCACGAAGCAATAAAATAAGACAAATGCGGAAATAAAATACAGAAGATACACAATACAATAGAGACATAGATATATGTGGTTCACCCAGTGTGGGCTATGTCCACCACAGAAATTTTTAGGTCCTTCCTTTATGATTATTTAGCAAATGAAGGGATACAACCTACAACACACCCGATGTAACTTCCTCTTTTTTTCTCTCACTGTGTCCTCTCTCAGAATACAATATTCACAATAATACACAACCACAATACAATTCCCTCATAAAAGAGGGTTACCTTCTAGGGAAAAAAACCCTAACATATATTCT
>SNQJ01S0082787.1:40106-51463 GCA_010110895.2 Picea sitchensis
GGGAAAATGACGTGGGGCGTGTGGGGAATGAGGGGGTTGTGGTGAGGGGAAAAATGTGGGGGTGTGGGGAATGACTATGATATGGGGGAGTGAGCAGCTCTGATACCAATGTGAAGGACACAAGGGTTTGGCAATGAACAACTTCACTATGAAACCATAATAAGATACATATAATAATAATTGATTTTAAAANGGGGATGCAAACTGTGGGAGAATGGGGATGTGGACTGTGGGTGAATTTGAAAATGGGGATGCGTACTATGAAAAAATGGGGAGGGGGAGGCAGACTGTGGGGGAATGGGGAGGGGGTGGAGATAGATCACGATGGAGTGGGGGAGGGTTACAGGAGAGTTATGGGAGGGTGTTAAGGATGTGGTTTTAGAATGTGGGGGAGATTTGCAGAGACAGGGGTTGCGAGGTGAGGGAAAATGACGTGGGGCGTGTGGGGAATGAGGGGGTTGTGGTGAGGGGAAAAAATGTGGGGGTGTGGGGAATGACTATGATATGGGGGAGTGAGCAGCTCTGATACCAATGTGAAGGACACAAGGGTTTGGCAATGAACAACTTCACTATGAAACCATAATAAGATACATATAATAATAATTGATTTTAAAATAATGATGATATTACAAGGATAGGGTCTGCCTATATATATGCCCTTTATGGTTTTTATGAAGAGTCATGACCTTTTATTACATTAATGTTTAATTTTATTTATTTATTTATTTTAATGTCTTTATATTATTTATTTATTGTAACACCGCCTAAAAGGGATTTATATGAGTGGCACTATGGTAAGTTGTATTGTACCACCATTCATCAAGGGGTAACCACTAAACCCATTGAGATTGTCATTCAGAGGCAAAGATCCACAAAATGTTCTTACAGGGACTTGTTGACAACTTCATTTTGACCATTAGTTTGGGGATGATCAATGCTAAGATGCAATTGAGTTCCCTAGAGCCTGAATAATTCTTGCCAAAATTTTCTTATGAAAGTTGGATCAAGGCTCGAAATAATAGATTGGGGTATTCCATGTAGTTTGAAGATATTGTCCATGAATAACTGAGCCATTGTGGAAGTTTTAAATGGGTGTTGGAGGGAAAAAAAATGACCATATTTGGAAAGGTGATCAACCATAACCACCATGACTGGTTTATTTCCATATTTGGGTAATCTGACGATGAATTCCATAGAGATATCAGTGCATATAGTAGGTGGAATAGGGAGATATTGGAGTGTGCCTGGAGTTTTGATGGTTTCTCCCTTGTTGTGTTGAAAAGTATCACATTCATCCACAAAAGTGTGGATTCCTCAATTCGTGCCTTCCAAAAACAAGAATGTTTGATCCATTCATAGGTTTTATGAAATCCAAAATGGTCGGTTGTTGTCGAAGCATGGAGTTTAGAGAGAAAAGTAGATTTAAAGTGGGATTGTTTTCTCAAATAAACATGACCTTTATAGCATAACTCCTTATGTTTCCAAGTGTATCCTAGAGATGCATTAGTGTCATGTTGAAGTTCTTGGACCAGACTAGAAATTTTTGGATCTTGGAACCATTCATGGCAAACTACCTTCAACCAATTGCCTACAATGAAGGAGAGTGAAAAGAGGGACCCTTCTTCTTCATATTTCCTAAAAATAGCATCATAGACCACATTCTCTTTTCCCTTATTATAAATGATATCATAATCATAGCCGAACATTTTGGTCAACCACTTATGTTTCTCAAGGGATGAAATTCGTTGTTTCAAAAAATATTTGAGGCTACAATGAGCAGTTTTGATTTGGCAGTGTTGCCCCAACAAGCAAGGATGTCAGATATCCACTACATGAAAAATAGCCAACAATTCCTTTTCATATGTGGATTTTTCCAAGTGTCTCTCAGAAAGTTGTTTGCTAGTAAAGGCCAATGGTCTACCTCCTTGCATTAGAACTCCCCCAATGCCTTTTCTATAGGCATCACATTCCAAAACAAAAGTCATTGTGAATTCAAGAAGAACCACTACTGGATTTGTACACATAACCTCTTTCAAATCTTGGAAGGACTAATTAGTGGATGCATTCCAACTAAAAGCATTTTTCTTAAGGAGGATAGTGAGTGAAGCTGCAAATTTTCCATAATTATGGAAAAACTGCCTATAGTATCCAATTAAACCAATGAAACCATGCAAACTTTTAAGAGTATTTGGGTGAGTCCACTCCTTCATAGCTTCTATTCTCTTAGGATCCACTCAAACACCATCCTTACCAACAATATAGCCCATGTATTCTACCTCGAAATCCCGGAAGCCCCAAAGGCACATTTGGACCATTTGAAAAAGAGTTGATGCCGATAAAGTAAGTGTAAGACATGATCCACATGAGCAAGATGGGATTGCCAATTTTTACCATAAATAAGGAAATCATCAAAAAATACCAAGACAAAATAACGAAGGAATGGGTAGAAGATATGATTCATGAGACTTTGGAAAGTGGAGGGTGCATTACACAGGCCAAAGGGAATGACAAAGAAATATTAATGTCCTTCATGAGTACAAAAGGAAATCTAGGGAATATTGGTCTCCTTCGTGAAAATATGGTGGTAGCCCGAATGAAGATCAAGTTTGGTAAATAATTGAGCACCAGACAGCTCATCCAAAAGATCATCAATGACAAGAATGGGAAATTTATCTTTGATGGTAATTTTTTTGAGAGCTTGAAAATTAAGGCACATGTGCCAAGTACCTTCTTTCTTAAGGACCATGACCACGGGAGACAAATGGGGGCTTGTACAAGGGAGAATGACACCCACAACTAGCAATTCTTGAACTATTTTCTCAATCTCATTTTTCTGAGAAAATGGGTGATGATAAGGGCGAACATTGGGAAGAATACTACTAAGGACAAGTAGGATAGAATGATCATGGGGACCATGGGAGGGGGGAGTCCTTGGGGGTTTTCATAAACAGAGTGGTGCTTGAAGAGGATAAGTTGCATGTCAAGATGAACAGATGGGGAATAAGTATCAACTGCTTGAATTGAATGGAATTGGGCAATAATGCTAGAATGACCCTTTTTTAGGATTTTTCCATTCAGTGTGAACTGACAATATTTTGGGAACCTATTGTGACTCTTTGGATCTCGTATCTATGCACATCCTCTTGGAAGCTCATGTATACTTATTTGAATTCCATGGTGATGGAGATGAGAGTGCATAACCATTCAACACCCAAAACAATGTCGCAACCCCTCATTTTAATGGAAAACATGTGGGATTTCAAAGAATAATCATCAATTTTTTAGGTGCACATTTTCACAATGACCCCCACATTTCATGTTACCACCATTAGCAATCATGATTTGAAAGTTATTAATTTCATGAATATATCAATGGGTATCTTGAAAAATTCGATGATGAGTAAAATTATGGGTGTTGCATTGTCAATGAGGATAATGATTTTTCGATGCTTGATATAGCCAATTAATTTAAGGGTTTGGGGAGTTGAGATACCCATGACAGCATGTAGAGAGATGATAGGTTAAACCTTAAGGGAATCAAAGGATGGACTGGTATCATTGACATGGGGCAATGATTTGAGGGAGAAGGAATCACCTTCATATTCATAAATGGCCATAAAAGTATTTGTCTCCTTACATTTGTTCCCCAAAAAGAATTTTTCATCACAATTGTGTTGGCACACTTATTTTTCATCACAATTGATCTTGCCCATTGATCTAGTTTTCACATAGCTTGAACCTTCAACTCACAACCACCATACGATAAGATCTTGGATTGATCTCGAACATCCATTTGTCTTGATGGATTCACCATGATTCTAAGACATATTTGCTCTTCATTTCAAACTTATGCAACCTCTAAATTACACCCTCAAGTTTTGTTGCACTCATTTTGCACCTATACTTCGACACATTTCCAATCATTTCTATGTAGGTCTAATACATTTCTTTGCATAGTTTGGTTACGTGAATATACCATGCACATTCTTCTTGAAGTGAGTTTCATCGATCTGTCCATGCATCTCACTTTGCAATGTCGGCCAATTTGATGCAAATACTTGAAGGCATGTGTGTCACTGATAACTTTGTCAATGACTTATTTGACTAGTTGTCTCACCAAGAAATTTCCATAAATTATTAGCCTTACGTTGACTTGGAATTTAGGAGGGATGTAGAGCTGGTGTTGCCTCCATATATTGCTTGGGGTGACATCGATAAGTGAAAACTATTTTCTTTTTAAAGTTATTTATTTTTTATCATTTTTCATTAATGAAAAATCAAAAAGTAAAATTTTTCGGTGTGGAGTATGACTAAAAAAATATTATGATGACATAGATGTTGTGTCGGTGTGACTAGAGGGATATTCATGGAATAATCATGGGGGTGTATGCAAGGACCAACCTGGAGGATATGTCGAAAGGATTGTACAGTTCTTTAAGAGGAACCTAGAGGGTTTGACCCACCAAGTAGCTATGGCGCATATCAAGGAAATCCCAAGTGTATCTAGTGTTAGGTGGTTGGATTACCACGACCCTGGGTGTGAATTTTCCAACAAGTGGCCAATTTCATAGTCTGCTACAGTCATGATACCCATGCTAAGATAAGGCCTACAACCTAGATGTATTTGGACATTTTTTTTATTATCGATTTTACATATGTATTATTAGTGTCTAAAATGCTTGATTTCGTAAACCATATTCCACATTTTGTATTTGGTAACATTATAATATAATATATACAAAAATTTTGACTTTACTTATATTTGCAATGATTACTCATTTATTTTCCATGGTATGTACATCCATGCTTTGATTTCAGTTAGTGTGGAAGATGCCAATCTAATACATAGTTAGCCAATGCATCAGACAAATAATTGAAACTTCTTGGAATATAAATGTAATTAATAGACTCAAAATACCATTTAAAACTCAAAGACCATTCGAGATGTCGCACTCGTAAAAATTCCAGAGAATTATAGAATCATGGACCCTATACTCGCCATTAAAATATGATTCCATGAGCTATGAATCTGGGTGAACTAATAGGTGTTGAATTCCATGTGAGATTGATTCCAAAAGAGGTTTTATCACAACACTACACTCGACCACATTTTTGCTCATTGGACAGAGACAAGCAACACCTGATGTCACAAGTTGGCCAGTGGGAGAAGATATCACCCAAGGAGTGGAAGTAAGGTGCTAGTTGTGTTGGCTAGCACCATCAGAAAATCCCACAAATATGAGTGTATCCAAAGAAATATTCCAACCAAGCACAAAACATGATAAGAAAAATCCAAAAATAAAACTAAAGCGAATTAAAGCTAGAAATACTAAAGTACAATAATTAAAAGGGGGTACATTTAGTCATTGCTTCCTAAGCATAATACTTCTTAAGGTAGATCTTGTTTCAAGGATTTTCGATCACATTCCCTTATTAACCTTCAATCTCATAAGATAATTTAGGAAGGATATGACTCACAATGTAAGGACCATGCAACATGGGGTTAAAATTTCAATCCCCAAAGGCATCTTTGTCTTGATCATAGACAACGACCAAGTCTCCTTCGGAGAAGACTCGAGGGTGAATAAAATTTTCGTATTGGTCCTTGACACATTTTTTATGAGCCTCATTCACTATGGTCACATCTATGTGTTGGTCATCGACATGCTATAGGTGAATGAGGCATTTCTTTAAGGCATCAATGTCAAGGATAAGTTCAATTTACATCTTGACTAAAGAGATTTCACACTCAATCGAGAGAAATGATTCTAGTCCATAAACAATTTTCAAAGGTGTGAACCTCATAACAATATTTATAAATTCTCGGTAATCACAAAGTGTTGGGAAGAGCATTAAATTCCAAATGGACTTGTTCAAATTAATCATTTACTAGAGGATAGTATCCAATGACTTATTGACTACCTCCACTTGTTTGTTCACCTATGGATAGTATGGTGACAAGTGTTCTTGATGGAACCCCCACTTGGATACCAACTTGGATCATTTTACTTTGGAAATGGTTTCCATGATCATTGAAAATCTCCTTAGGAATGCCAAATATATCTATGACCTAATTGAATATGAAGAGTTTTTTTGTCTCACCATCATTAAATAATGTTAGCATGGCCTTGGCCCACTTAATAGAGTAGTTGATGGCAATGATAATGTACTTGTTCCCCCTATCCAAAACAAGGTGACAGGTCATGAAATCAACCCCCCACTTAATGGAATGGATGACAGTGATGACATGAAAGAGTGGATAAGGGTGTGCACACATTTTCCTCATGTAAACTTGGCCTGGATGACACTTTTTGATAGCTTATATATAATATTTGAAGAATGACGACCAAAAATATATTCTATATAATATATTTTGGGTTGTTTCCAGCCCATGTAGATGATTGCCACAGGCTCCACTACATAAATCATAAATATCTCTTTATACTTCCTCGTGAGTGAAACAATAATGGAAAATTGAATCCACCCCTCGGTGATACAAAGTGTCACTGATGATAAGGTAATTCTTTGTGTGATGGAGATCACGGTGCCACTCATAACAAGAGAATTCAAATAGGAACCTTTGGGTTTAAAAATACAAAATGATGTCCCCATACCAAGGGTCACTCAAGGAGATGAGGAATAAATTCTTGTTAGGAAATGAGCTAGATTCAATCTCATCCTCACCATCCTTGGGCAATTCCAAAATCAATTCAGAGAAAAACAAATATTTCTTAAAATTAACAGATGTGAATTCCAAATTGAATTCTTATACAATCATGATCCATTTGTTGTTATTTTCTCCAATGAATCATTTTTTTAAGACAAAATGGAAAATATTTACATCTCTGATCATGGTGGTTTTTTGAAGAAGAATATAATGTCATAATCGTTGGACAGTAGGAATTGCTAACAAATCTATTTTCTCAACATGAGAAAACCTCAAATCAGGGCCAGTGAGACTCCTACTTAGGTAGTAAACCATGATATCCTAGTAAAAATCATCCTCCTAAACCAAAACCATCCCAATGGTTGATTCATATGTCACGAGGTGTAACATGAAGTCCTTGTTGTAGTCTAGAGGACTAAGAAAAGGGGGACAACATAAGTTGTTTTTTCAAAGCATCGAAAGATATTTGAGAAAAATCATTCCATATAAATGGGACCCCTTTCTTCAACAAGTGAATTAAAAGCTTTAGTGACCTCGACATAGTTTACGATAAATCGTTGCAAGAAGTTATCATTTCCTTGAGGCTTTGTAACTAACGAAAATTGTGTGAGGTAGGAAACTGAACTATTGCCTCAATTTTGAGTGGATCAACCATGATCCCCTTATTTTAAATGAGGAAACCTAACAATCACCTTGGCATGACCAAAAATATACATTTTTAAGGATTCAAATAAATCTGTAGCAAGGACATATATCAAACAATACTCGAAGGTGTGCGAGATGATCTACCCTCTTGTGAGAGAGTGTGGCCAAATCATCAAGGTATTCTTTGAAAATGTGCTTGATTTCATGAAAAGTGAATGGCATAACCAACATGAAGGTAGCCCTAAAATTTAAGGCCGAAAGTCATTTTTCAGTAAGTGAAGATCTCCCAAGGACCAACGAATGTAGTCGTTTGTTTTTACTCGGGTTGGATTTGGATATTATTATAAATGGAAAAACCATCCATGTATGATAATATCTCACTCCATACACAGCCATTAATGATATTATTGATGAAGGGAGTTGGATAGTTGTCCTTTAGACAAGCTTTATTTAGATCATGAAAATCCATGCATAGTCGAATGGTTCCCTATTTCTTATCAATAGGCATGGGGTTGGACACCCACTTGGTTAAGAGAACTGGGTAAATGAAGACAGCTTTGAGAAACTTCTCTACCTATTCCTTGATCATAGATATCTTTCTAGGGTTGATTGGTCACAACTTTTGTCGTACAAGCTTAGAGTTCTCATATGTTCTAATCCCATTCTAGACAATTCTAGGGTCAATGCTAGAAATTTCTTCGTAAATCCAAATGAAAACATCACATAATTACTTGGAAAGGGTGGTATAAGTATGAATCTCTTGAGGAGAATAGTATACCCAAATAAAGACATTTTCCATTACATTGGAATTTCTGAAGATGTTGATCAATATGGATTTTGAGATGTTCTCCATGTTCCCCTTGACATATATACCTTGTGTTTATAGAGGGTTTACACACTAATCAACATGACCAGTCATGGTGATATTGAAATATCCATTCTCTACTTTACTCAATTCAAGAAGGAAAAATGAGCAATGTTTCATATTTTCCCACTGCTTCTCAGAATAAGTCATGGCCTCAAGGACAAATTTATTAAGAGGCAATGCCAAATCCAAAATATCCATGGTAGAGTCAGAGGCGCAAATGGGAGAGATGATTTGATCCAATTCCTCCACTGAAGGAGAAACAATATCAATGTCTATTGATGCCTCTTGAATGGTTTGATAGGCAATCTTTTCCACAGACAAAGACATAGCCATTCTTGCATGCCCAATTTCCCCTGCTAAGATAGAAGGATCCGGTAGAATCCACAAGTCTTTAAAATAGTAGGTCATGAAGTAAAAACTCTTGGTTGTGGAGATCATAGCGATTGACGAGGTCATGCATGCTAGAGTAGATTAAATGTGAGCTATGAGCACTGGAATGTTGAAAGTTCCCATAAGTGAAGGGTACATCCCAATGCCTACACTTTCATAGGCCCTCATGGAATTGTTTATCAAATGAACATTATATCCCAATGAAGTAGTTGGATCATGCCAATAGTAAAACAATTGTTCAACAGTGATGATATTCCCTTGGTAAGAAAAAAAAATGGCATAGAAGATCGAAGAGAACACAACTATCATGGCATGCATCCAAATGCATCCTAAGAGAAGGTTGTAATCGAGAGGAGCATAAACCACTTCCACATCTATAGAAATTATTTCCCCACCAATTCAATGGGGAATGTGGGGATGATTCCATGAGGTATAAAGGAATTATTGCTAAAGGATTTTAACATGGTGGGGGAAGGAGCGATCTCAGGGGAACCAATAGTTATACAACATGACAAGGACATGATGCATAGTTATGATGCAAGTCGATGCACCTTCATATACTATGGTCCTAAATATGTTTGTATTGCAATACAAAAGATGAATTTGAAAAGAGGCATAGTGCAGAATCCTAGGCTTCACCTTGTCTAGGTCATACATTACTAAATGAGATTCCATGGGATTGAAATATCCTATAGTAGAAAGAAATGATCTCATTTGCATGGGACAACTATGGATAAATATGGTCCTAAATATGTTTGTATTGCAATACAAAAGATGAATTTGAAAAGTGGCATAGTGCAGAATCCTAGGCTTCACCTTGTCTAGGTCATACGTTATTAAATGAGATTCCATGGGATTGAAATATCCTATAGTAGAAAGAAATGATCTTCTTTTCATGGGAAAACTATGGAGAAATTCTAAGGATGACATAGGACATTGGGCCTTAGCCATATCTTCCATAATGGAGTAGTTTTGAGCTACCTTGGAATTATCATTATGCATTGACCTTTTGAGCATGTCGTTGGGCATGCATGCCATTACTTCGATTGCTAGTTTTTATATATGAAGAGGATTATGTGGTTTGGAAGAAGAAGTTTATTTTACTTTGGAACCAGATTCAGATGCATAATAATTACGATCATTGGTCTTTACATTCACATATCATTTTCACATGTGAACATTCATTGAAATGCCTCCTTTCTAAGGGACTCCCTAGTTTCCCCCCTGTGGAGGTGTAGGTTTGTTTTGGAATACAACAACCATCTATTTTCCATGAGGAGGAAAAAGGTTATTCAACATGCTAGGTTTCTAGTGGGAATCTCACTATGCCAATAATCATTGAGCCTCCCCAATCTTGGGGCACTTATCTGTCAGATGATCCTCCTTACAAATCTTGCAAGGGAACTTGACCTTCTTTTTATCATTCTTTCCCTTAATAGCATTAATATTGTTGTTTTCATTATTTCCACCAACCTCTTTCTGGTTTTTATTTTATTTTTATTTTGTTTGGGTTGCTAGTTACCCTTGGTATTAGATGTCTTCACAGTGTGGACATTGGAGGATTGAAGTGAAACTAAGGTAGAGGTAGTGACTTGCAAAGCCATAAGTGGATGTAGAGACATATGTATCATTTGGAGTGTAACTTGAATAGCGATGACATTCTCTATGGAACCAACCATGCCATCAACATGTGTTCTAGGCTTGGGTTTTGTGTGATCAATGTCTAGCCTCGATGCATTAAGAAAGATCTTGTATAAAACCTTGGATTGGGAATAGAAAAATATAAATGTCAAGCTCTAAAAATGTCCTCCTCTTTTGTTGTGACCCCTGATAGGGATACATTCTTCAAAATATACAACAATAGATATTTTAGGAACCATTCTAACAAAAATTCCCGAGGGATTTCACCTTTAATCATACAACATTGTCTCCACCACTCTTGAATGTGATCAAATATGTGTGTGGAATTATCCCGTCGAAGTGAAGATAAAATATCATTCCCTTAGTCTTATCAAATAGGCAACTAAAAGTGGTTAAGGAATTTCAAAGAGCAGGTGTTTAAGGTACAAAAAGAAGCTTGTAATGTCCCCAGCCACTGAACCCCATCAGGTAATGCTACCTAAACAACTTGTTGGCAGCCAATTCAATTTTTTCAATTACCCTAAAAGATGCCTACACCTATGTCTATTGAATTTCCAATTTCTGTCGCATTTCGCAAAAGACGACACTTTCATTTCAAGCGACATTTGCAAATTCGTTTCAATTTAGTTTTCACGAGTGAAAGCGTGAAAACTCATCCATCGTCATTTGGATTGTTATGACCTTCTCACTGATATGCTGATTGGTACTTACCTTTGGTTTATTTTTCGAACTATGTCTACTTGTTTATCATCACTCTGATTGCGCAACTTGATTTTTTATTTAATTGATAAGGCATTGAGTTTGTTGATTGCTGAATTATACTTGATTATATATAGGTCATGGCAAATTAAAGTTTCCTTTATGATATGATCCTATTATTATGAACTCTCGACTTATAGATTTTATAAAATCTCTTATTGCAATGTTTTATAAACTTGGACTATGCAACAAGTGCATGGGTCAAAGGTGAGTTTGGTGTCATGGTAATGTTTTACACTTGGCACATTGGTGAAACTTTTGGATTTCATGTTGGTTTGAACTATACACTTGGCGCATTAATATAACATATGGTTTTGGTTTTACATTTGATCAATGGCACGTTGATATGGTTATTCACCGATTCGGGTTGGCCGATTAATATGTTTT
>SNQJ01S0082788.1:5333-21303 GCA_010110895.2 Picea sitchensis
TGTATTATTGGGTAGACCATGGCAGTTTGACCGAAATGTGGTTCATGATGGGAGAATGAACACCTACACCGTGGAGAAGGATGGGAGGTCACATACGCTGTTGCCGATAAAAGATAAGGAGGTGAAGCCAGAAATTAGCAGCATGATACTTCTCATGAGTGGGAAAGAGCTTCTCACGGAGATGGAGAAGAACGAAGATCCACAATTATTTGTTGTTAGGAAGCCGAGAATTGTCCTGACAAGCACAAGAGTGGATGACTTGCCAGATGAAATTCAGGAACTACTGGGAGAGTTCGTTGATATCATCGTGGATGAACTACCTCGTTCATTGCCACCGATGAGGAGTGTGAGTCACCACATTGACCTCATACCCAGAGCAAGTTTGCCAAACAAGGCAGCATACAGGTTGACACCTCAGGAGAACGAGGAAGTCAAAAGGAAAGTGCAGGACTTGCTGGACAAAGGACTGGTGAGGGAGAGTCTCAGTCCATGTGCTGTTCTGACAGTACTGAGTCCAAAGAAGGATGGAGGCTGGAGGATGTGTACAGACTCCAGGGCGATAAATAAAATCACCATCAGGTACATATTTCCACTGTCAAGGATGGACGACTTGATGGATTGCCTGAGTGGGCCAAATTATTTTTCAAAGATAGATCTCAAGAGCGGATATCATCAGATCTGGATGAGAGAGGGCGACGAATGGAAGACAGCATTCAAGACGAACGAGGGTTTGTACGAATGGTTGGTCATGCCGTTTGGGTTGACAAAGGCACCGAGCACATTCATGCGGCTGATGAATGAAGTCCTGCGGGAATTCATTGGCAAATTTGTGGTTGTGTACCTGGATGATATTTTGATTTTAAGCAAGACCAAGGCTGAGCACTTGAGACATTTGGCCATTGTAATGAAAAGGCTTCAGCAGGAGAAGCTGCTGATAAATTTGAAGAAATGTTCCTTCATGCAGACAGAGCTCATTTATTTGGGCTTTGTAATTTTGGCGAATGATATGAAAATGGATCCTGAGAAGGTGGAAGTGATCATGGAATGGCCATCGCCGAGGAATGTTTTCGAGGTAAGGAGTTTCCATGGTTTAGCTAGTTTCTGCAGAAAATTTATTAGAAATTTTATTGGAATTAGCGCCGCGATGATGGAAACTGTGAAAAAGCGACATAAGGTTTTTCATTGGATAGTAGAGGCTGAAAGGAGCTTCAGTCTGTTGAAGCGAAAGATAACAGAGCAGCCAATTCTGGTATTGCCTGATTTTTCAGAGGACATTTCAGGTGAAGTGTGATGCCAGTGGGTATGTTGTTGGAGGGGTCTTGAGTCAGGATGACAGACCTGTTGCATACTACAGCGAGATGTTGGATGATGCAAAGTTAAAATACTCCATGTATGATAAGGAGTTCTATGCCATCGTACAGGCATTGAAGAAGTGGAGGCATTATTTGATACCCAAAGAATTCATTTTGTACAACGACAATCATGCACTACAATTCATGAGTCAACAGGAGAAGTTGAACCAAAAGCATGCGAAATGGGTGGAGTACATGCAGAATTTCATGTTCGTGATCAAGAACATTTCGGGAACTGCTAACAAAGTAGAAGACGCTTTGAGCAGAAAATGTTTGTTGCTACAGGAATTCAGGGTCAAAACTTTGGGTCTTGAAAACCTGAAGGATATGTATGCAGGTGATGCAGACTTTGGAGAAACATACGAGGCAGCCGAGAACCCAGTTCTCAGAGATAGGAGTCCTTGGATAGACTACCTGATCCAGGATCGATTTCTCTTCAAAGGCAATCAACTGTGCATTCCAGATTTCTCTATGAGAGAAAATTTGGTGAGGGAAAAACATAGCGGAGGCTTATCAGGTCATTTCGAACATGACAAGACATTCGCCAAGTTGAGCGAATCATATTATTGGCCGGGCATTAGAGAAGATGTAAAAATATTTGTTGACAGGTGCAGGATATGTCAACATGCAAAAGGGCGAAAGAAGAACACAGGGTTCTATCAACCGTTGCCTATACCTGAGAGGCCATGGGAAGCCATTAGCATGGACTTTGTATTGCATTTACCGAGAACGCAGAGAGGAGTTGATTCCATCTTTGTGGTGGTGGACAGGTTCTTGAAGATGGCACATTTTATTCCGTGTCATAAGACCAACGATGCAACACACATCGCCAACTTATTTTTCAAAGAGATTGTGCGATTGCATGGATTGCCGAGAAGCATAGTCTCGGATCGAGATACCAAATTCATAGGTCATTTTTGGAGGACACTATGGAGAAAGCTGGGGAATAATTTGGATTTTAGCTCAGCATACCATCCACAGACAGATGGACAGACCGAGGTGGTGACCAGAAGCCTTGGTGACTTATTGACAAGCCTGGTGGCAGAGCATCACAGCAGTTGGGATTAGATCTTACCACAGACAGAATTCGTGTACAACGATTCAGTGAATCAGAGTACAGGTAAGAGTCCAATTCAAATTTTGTATGGGACATAGCCGAGGGGAATTTCTCAGCTCAGGGAGTCAGAACAGGCTGAAACTAGCAGCGCGAGGGCTGATGAATTCGCTGAAGCGATGCAAGAACTTCACACGCAGGTGAAGCAGCGACTACAGAAGTCGAATCGGGAGTACAAGCGCAGAGCCGATTAGCGAAAAAGGCAACTTCGGTTTGAAGTTGGGGACATGGTTCTGGCACACCTGAGGAAGGAAAGGTTCCCAAGGGGAACATACAACAAGCTCAAGATGAAGAAGATCGGACAATGTAAAGTCCTGAAGAAATTCGGGAACAATGCATATGAGCTTGAGTTACCAGAGGGCATCGGGATATCCCCGATATTTAATGTTTCAGACCTATACCTATACAAGGCCGAGGAAGCAGACACTGGAACTGAAGAACCAGTGGTCCAGTGGCAGAAGCAATTGCCAGTTGCACAGAATCCTCAGATGGAGTGCATACTGGATAAAAAGGTCGGAAGAAATATTTTGAATACCTGGTGAAATGGAAGAATCACGCAGTGGAGGATGCCAGCTAGGAAACAAAGGCAGTGATACAAAAGCATGGGCATACTGTGCAGGAGCTCATGGACAGGAGCCCATGAATTCTTTTGAGCCGAGGAGTATGATGCAGGAGCATCGCTCACTCATCAAGCGAGCCAACGCGTGGAGCAGGAAAGACAGTTGGACAGCGCCAGCATCAAATTTTTGAATACTTTGGAAAGTTGTTGCGCCGCCATTTAAATGAAAGCATTCATAAGAAGCGCACTTGTAAT
Source organism: Picea sitchensis (assembly GCA_010110895.2). Taxonomy (NCBI): domain Eukaryota; kingdom Viridiplantae; phylum Streptophyta; class Pinopsida; order Pinales; family Pinaceae; genus Picea; species Picea sitchensis. The sequence goes on from SNQJ01S0082788.1 coordinate 8,614, forward strand.
GTATTATAGATAGGAAGGCATTTATTAGTTTTAATGCTGTTAGATAGGAATTTATGGTAGCATTGATAGTTGTAGATTTCGAGAGGGAAAACAGAATATAGGCACCCTCCTTTGTACATTATATAAGCATTAGCATTCAAAATCAAGCATTGAGAGCAAGAAGAGAAGAGCAGAGAACCTGTGAAGAATCCCCATGTACAAATATTGAATTAATAGGAAAGCTTTGATTCAATTCCATGGCTGTGATTATTCTCTGTGTGTTGTTGATATTATGATGCTGCATAATTGCTTCTTGTTATGCTTTTTTTTTATATGTTGTGTGTGTGATTTCATGGTAGACTTGAAATCTGAGAGCTTGAGAAAATAAGTTTCAATTGTTTCTCTGTTTGAGATGAGATATTCCTGCATAGAGTGCAGTTGAATTCCTCCGCATAGAGTGCGTTGAGGAGGCTAGACAGTTGAGCTCTTATTCTCTTCAGCCCAGAAATTGAATTGGGTCAACAAAGCCGTGCAGGAGAAGTGTCGGCGAGCTTGAAGTCTTAGTGGGTGTCTGAGCACAAGGAGACAGGACTGTTGTTCGTAGGAGTGCACAGAGTCCGGGTGACTTCAACACTTTGAGAGATGTTGAAGGTTGAGTACGTAGAGCGTGTGAAAAGTCTCTGAGGGAGGCGGAACTGACAAAGCTCAGGAGGGATAGTTCCTCGAGGATTCCGGAAAGAAGAACACTGGTGGGGCTCGAACCGAGAGAAGCTTCGAAGCGGAAGGAGTCTCCCAAGGGAGAAGCCACGGTCAAGGTTCGTGGAGCAGAATCGCGAAACCCCGCAGATTGTCAGATCTGGTAGGAGCTGCATGGGACTTAACTCCTAGGCGTGTGAGGGAAATCAAGAACCATCGCATATCGGCACTCGACATTTGACGAGGCAAGGCGTAGACTCGTCGAAATCGCGAGTCGCGATTTTCGGAGTTATTCGGGGCCGTCGATCAGAGCGGGGACAAGTGGCGCACGATCTCGAGGAGTCGGGGAAATTGGGATTCAGCGTTCGGGGTTTTCAACCACAGAGAAACTTGTATCATGGATCCGCAATCCATGAATTCCCGAGGTGACGTGGTCGAGTGGGACCCCAAGCAGCGAGTGGAGTCCAGGTGGCATTAAAGCGGGAGATCGGCACCTCGTCACTCGGAGTTTGGAAAGCCAGGGTTTCGACATTTCGAGTGGCGATTCCCCGATAGGGAAATCCCCGATATACGGAGTTGTTGACTGTTAACTTATCGGCGTTCGAAGATTGGAGTTGCACGGGAGCGTGTACAGAGGGTTCGCAATATCACAAACACCGATTTCCCGAGACGCGAAGGGGAGATCGCCGAAGGAGAAACCTGTGGGTAACGAATTTCAGAGGGAGTGGAAAGAGTCTTGACTCTTCGGGCCGAGTTGTAGAAGGTCCAGGTGAGAGCGGCTGCAGCTGAGAGCAGTTAGCGTTAGAGTGGTATCAGAGCGGGAGTTGGAGTTCTCTTTGTTCGGGTAGCAAAGAGAAGTAGAGACACCATGCCACCGAGAAGGAAGAGGCAGTCACCTGATCGTGAAGACAGGGATGCGCGGAGAAGGGGTAGACCAGCAGGAAACCCAGAAATGGAGCGTCAAATACGAGATCTCAGGGCGAGACTCGAAGAAATGGAGACCACCCAAAGGCGTGGAGTCAGCGCAGTAGAGTTCAGCGATTCTGAGGTGGAAGAAGAAGCTGGACACGATGCCGAAGAGGTCTCAACAGAAGACGCATCAACCGAGCATTTGATCAGAGCCATTTCGAGGATGAGTTCGAAGACAAAGATGGACATTCCCGTCTACGAGGGAATTCTAAATGCAGAGGAGTTGTTGGATTGGATCCGAGCACTCGACACCTACTTCGATTATGAGGATATCGAAGAGGACAAGAAGGTAAGGCATGCTGTCACCAAGCTGAAGGGACATGCGGCCTTATGGTGGGATGAGTTGCAGGTAGACATACGCAACAAAGGAAAACAAAAGATAAAGAGCTGGGACCGGATGAACGCTAAGATGAAAGCGAAGTTCATCCCAAGATATTACCAGATCACACTGTTCAGGCGGATGCAGAACCTGAGATAGAAGTCGATGATGGTGAAAGAATACACCGAGGAGTTCTACAGGCTCAACATCAGAGCTGGTCATCGGGAGAGTGATGACGAGAAGGTGGAGAGATACCTGAATGGTCTCAGGTATGACATTCAGGACGAATTGACAATGGTTACCATTTGAACCATTGAGGATGTGTACCATATGGCTTTAAAAGCCGAGGAGAAGTTGAGCCGCAAGCAGGGACAGTGAGGGCGAGGCAGGAGCTAGCCCGGAGGCAAAGCGGTTGCCCAAGAAAGAACTCAAAATCCCAAGGAGAATTGGAAGAGGCCTCAGGGGAAAGCTGAAAGAGGTGGAACCTCACAGCAGAGGTAGAAATAAGCTGAGCCGAGGAGGCATCAAGATGATCAGCAAGGAGGATATGCTGATGCCAACACAATTCCTCATAACAAAGGTCGAGGAAGGGGCTGAGGAGGAGTTATCACATGTTTTACGTGTGGAAAATATGGACACAAAGCCATGGACTGTCCAGACAGGAAAATGGACAGAGGAAAAGCTCACGTCGCTGAGGCGCGGAGGTGTGATGCGGAGGATGAAGACACTGGAAGTGGGAAGTCACTGACAGTGCACAAAGTCCTCTTGAAACCTGAGAAAGAGGTGGAGGACACAGCGCAAATATGCCGACTATTCATGACGACTTGCAAGACCAAGGGCTGGAAATGCAAGGTCATCATGGACAGCGGGAGCACCGATAATCTCGTTTCAACCGAGATGGTGGAGAAATTGGCGCTGGAGACGAATAAGCACCCGAGCCCATACAAAGTGTCATGTCTGCAGAAAGGACACCAAGTAAGTGTTACGAAGCAATGCTTGGTTGAATTTAAAATGGGTGAATATAAGGATAAGATTCTGTGTGATGTTATACCCATGGATGTCTGTCATGTATTATTGGGTGGACCATGGCAGTTTGACCGAAATGTGGTTCATGATGGGAGAATGAACACCTACACCATGGAGAAGGATGGGAGGTCACATACGCTGTTGCCGATAAAAGATAAGGAGGTGAAGCTAGAAATTAGCAGCATGATACTTCTCGTGAGTGGGAAAGAGCTTCTCATGGAGATGGAGAAGAACAAAGATCCACAATTCTTTGTTGTCAGGAAGCCGAGAATTGTCCTGACAAGCACAAGAGTGGATGACTTGCCAGATGAAATTCAGGAACTGCTGGGAGAGTTCATTGATATCATCGTGGACGAACTACCTTGTTCGTTGCCACCGATGAGGAGTGTGAGTCACCACATTGACCTCATACCCGGAGCAAGTTTGCCAAACAAGGCAGCATACAGGTTGACACCTCAGGAGAAAGAGGAAGTCAAAAGGAAAGTGCAGGACTTGCTGGACAAAGGACAGGTGAGGGAGAGTCTCAGTCCATGTGCTGTTCCGACAGTACTGAGTCCAAAGAAGGATGGAGGCTGGAGGATGTGTACAGACTCCAGGGCGATAAATAAAATCACCATCAGGTACAGATTTCCACTGCCAAGGATGGACGACTTGATGGATTGCCTAAGTGGGGCAAATTATTTTTCAAAGATAGATCTCAAGAGCGGATATCATTAGATCCGGATGAGAGAGGGCGACGAATGGAAGACAACATTCAAGACGAACGAGGGTTTGTACGAATGGCTGGTCATGCCGTTTGGGTTGACAAACGCATCGAGCACATTCATGCGGCTGATGAATGAAGTCCTGCAGGAATTCATTGGCAAATTTGTGGTTGTGTACCTGGATGATATTTTGATTTTCAGCAAGACCAAGGCTGAGCACTTGAGACATTTGGCCATTGTAATGAAAAGGCTGCAGCAATAGAAGTTGCTGATAAATTTGAAGAAATGTTCCTTCATGTAGACAGAGCTCATTTATTTGGGCTTTGTAATTTTGGCGAATGAATTAAAGATCGATCCTGAGAAGGTGGAAGTGATCAGGGAATGGCCATCGCCGAGGAATGTTTTCGAGGTAAGGAGTTTCCACGGTTTAGCTAGTTTCTACAGAAAATTTATTAGAAATTTTAGTGGAATTAGCGCCGCGATGATGGACACTGTGAAAAAGCAGCATAAGGTTTTTCATTGGACAGTAGAGGCTTAAAGGAGCTTCAGTCTGTTGAAGCGAAAGATAACAGAGCAGCCAATTCTGGTATTGCCTGATTTTCAGAGGACCTTTCAGGTGAAGTGTGATGCCAGTGGGTATGCTGTTGGAGGGGTCTTGAGTCAGGATGACAGACCTGTTGCATACTACAGTGAGAAGTTGGATGATGCAAAGTTAAAATACTCCACGTATCATAAGGAGTTTTATGCCATCGTACAGGCATTGAAGAAGTGGAGGCATTATTTGATACCCAAAGAATTCGTTTTGTACAGCAACAATCATGCGCTGCAATTCGTGAGTCAACAGGAGAAGTTGAACCAAAACCATGCGAAATGGGTGGAGTACATGCAGAATTTCACGTTCGTGATCAAGCACATTTCGGGAACTGCTAACAAAGTAGCAGACGCTTTGAGCAGAAAATGTTTATTGCTACAGGAATTCAGGGTCAAGACTTTGGGTCTTGAAAACCTGAAGGATATGTATGCAGGTGATGCAGACTTCGGAGAAGCATACAAGGCAGCCGAGAACCTAGTTCTCAGAGATAGGAGTCCTTGGATAGACTACCTGATCCAGGATGGATTTCTCTTCAAAGGCAATCAACTGTGCATTCCAAATTGCTCTATGAGAGAAAATTTGGTGAGGGAAAAACATAGCGGAGGCTTAGCAGGTCATTTTGGACAGGACAAGACATTCGCCAAGTTGAGCGAATCATATTATTGGCCGGGCATGAGAGCATATGTAAAAAGATTTGTTGGTAGGTGCAGGATATGTCAACATGCAAAAGGGCGAAAGCAGAACACAGGGTTCTATCAACCGTTGCCTATACCTAAGAGGCCATGTGAAGCCATTAGCATGGACTTTGTGTTGGGTTTACCGAGAACGCAGGGAGGAGTTGATTCCATCTTTGTGGTGGTGGACAAGTTCTCGAAGATGGCACATTTTATTCCGTTTCATAAGACCAACGATGCAACACACATCGCCAACTTATTTTTCAAAGAGATTGTGTGATTGCATGGATTGCCGAGAAGCATAGTCTCGGATCGAGATACCAAATTCATAGGTCATTTTTGGAGGACACTATGGAGAAAGCTGGGGACTAATTTGGCTTTTATCTCAGCGTACCATCCGCAGATAAACTGACAGACCGAGGTGGTGAACAGAATCCTTGGTGACTTATTGAGGAGCCTGGTGGCAGAGCATCACAGCAGTTGGGATCAGATCTTACCATAGGTAGAATTCGCATACAACGATTCAGTGAATCGGAGTACAGGTAAGAGTCCATTTCAAATTTTGTATGGGACACAGCCGAGGGGAATTTCTGAGCTCATGGAGTCATAACAGGCTGAAAATAGCAGCGCGAGGGCTGAAGAATTCGCTAAAGTGATGCAAGAACATCACACGCAGGTGAAGCAGTGACTACAGAAGTTGAATCAGGAGTACAAGCACAGAGCCGATCAGCGAAAAAGGCAACTTCAGTTTGAAGTTGGGGACATGGTTCTGGCGCACCTGAGGAAGGAAAGGTTCCCAAGGGGAACATACAACAAGCTCAAGATGAAGAAGATCGGACCATGTAAAGACCTGAAGAAAATCGGGAACAATGCATATGAGCTTGAGTTACCAGAGGGCATCGGGATATCCCCGATATTTAATGTTTCGGACCTATACCTATACAAGGCCGAGGAAGCAGACACTGGAACTGAAGAACCAGTGGTCCAGTGGAAGAAGCAATTTCCAGTTGCACAGAAGCCTCAGATGGAGTGCATACTGGATAAAAAGGTCAGAAGAAAGACCAGGCGGAAGCAATATTTTGAATACCTGGTGAAATGGAAGAATCACCAAGTGGAGGATGCCAGCTGGGAAACAGAGGCAGTGATACAAAAGCATGGGCATACTGTGCAGGAGCTCATGGATAGGAGCCCATGAATTCTTTTGAGCCGAGGAGTATGATGAAGGAGCATCGCTCACTCATCAAGCGAGCCAGCGCGTGGAGCAGGAAAGACAGCGGGACAGCGCCAGCATCAAATTTTTGAATACTTTGGAAAGTTGTTGCACCGCCATTTAAATGAAATCATTCATAAGAAGTGCACTTGCAATGTATTATAGATAGGAAGGCATTTGTTAGTTTTAATTATGTTAGATAGGAATTTATGGTAGCATTGATAGTTGTAGATTTTGAGAGGGAAAACGGAATATAGGCACCCTCCTTTGTACATTGTATAAGCATTAGTATTCAGAATCAAGCATTGAGAGCAAGAAGAGAAGAGCGGAGAACCTATGAAGAATCGCCATGTACAGATATTGAATGAATAGGAAATCTTTGATTCAATTCCATGGCTATGATTATTCTCTATGTGTTGTTGATATTATGCTTCTGCATAATTGTTTCTTGTTATGCTTTTGTTTTATATGCTGTGTGTGTGATTTCATGGTAGACTTGAAATCTGAGAGCTTGAGAAAATAAGTTTCAATTGTTTCTCTGTCTGAGCTGAGAGATTCCTGCATAGAGTGCAGTTGAATTCCTCCGCATAGAGTGCGTTGAGGAGGCTAGACAGTTGAGCTCTTATTCTCGTCAGCCCAGAAATTGAATTGGGTCAACAAAGCCGTGCAGGAGAAGTGCCGACGAGCTTGAAGTCTCAGTGGGAGTCTGAGCACAAGGAGACAGGACTGCTATTGGCAGGAGTGCACAGAGTCCAGGTGACTTCAACACTTTGAGAGATGTTGAAGGTTGAGTACGTAGAGCGTGTGCAAAGTCTCTGAGGGAGGCGGAACTGACAAAGCTCAGGAGGGATAGTTCCTTGAGGATTCCGCAAAGAAGAACACTGGTGGGGTTCGAACCGGGAGAAGCTTCAAAGCGGAAGGAGTCTCCCAAGGGGAGAAGCCACGGTCAAGGTTCGTGGAGCAGAATCGCGAAGCCCCGCAGATTGTCAGATCTGGTAGGAGATGCATGGGACTTAACCCCTAGGCGTGCGAAGGAAATCAAGAACCATTGCATATCGACACTCGGCGTTTGACGAGGCAAGGCGTAGACTCGTCTAAATCGCGAGTCGCGATTTCCCGAGTTATTCGGGGCCGTCGATCAGAGCGGGGACAGGTGGCGCACGATCCCAAGGAGTCGGGGAAATCGGGATTCGACGTTCGGGGTTTTCAACCACAGAGAAACTTGTATCGTGGATCCACGATCCGCGAATTCTCGAGGTGACGTGGTCGAGTGGGACCCCAGGCAGCGAGTGGAGTCCAGGTGGCATTAAAGCGGGAGATCGACACCTCGACACTCGGAGTTTGGAAAGCCAAGGTTTCGACATTTCGAGTGGCGATTCCCCGATAGGGAAATCCCCGATATACGGAGTCGTTGACTATTGACTCATCGGCGTTTGGAGATTGGAGTTGCATGGGAGCGTGTACACAGGGTTCGCAATATCGCGAACGCCGATTTCCCGAGACGCGAAGGGGAGATCGCCGAAGGAGAAACCTGTGGGTAAGGAATTCCCAAGGGAGTGGAAAGAGTCTTGACTCTTCGGGCCAAGTTGTAGAAGGTCCTGGTGAGAGCGGCTGCTGCTGAGAGCGGTTGGCGTCACTTATCGTGTGATTTGAACTTGGACAAGCTAGAAGATTTAATTTGGATGAATATTTTGTTCTTGATTCTCATAGAAATGAAGAAGCATGTAAATACACGTATATTTTACTGCACATGAGAAGAGATTTCGATTCATTTTTGGCTCCATCACTTACCTTCTGATTGGTGCATGTACAGGTTGAAAAATATAAACATGGATAAATGATGTTATTACGTCGATAGGCGTCTCCCTATTGAAATCGATGGTTTAATTAACCTTTTCATTACAAATTCCAATATTATGGACAACAATTAAAGATGTTGGCATATTCTTCATCGTCATCCCAAATCAATGAATGAGATTTAATTTCGTAACTTTCTTGCATTTATGAATGCGTACGTTTTCCTTGTCTACTTTTTCACATTTACTTAATATGATTAAGGAATTACTGCCCTAGCCATTGATTACCACGTTTAATTGATTAAGAAATATTAAGATGTATAGAGTGCTTCATTTCCACATTCAGTATTTAGCTTAGATTAATTATATGGATAACAATGAACATGATTTTATCATGTGAAGCGTTTCCACGTGAAGCACTGGATTTGAAGCGTTTCCATGATGTGAAGCGGTGGTTAATATGGACACATGATGCATTTCAATTAACACAGGGGTGGTTAAGTTGGACGCATGATGAATGTCATGCTCAATCCTCATCGGAGCATTTCAATTCTTTCTCTCGGTGCTCTCCAGGTTAAGTGCATCGCATGTTTCTTTGGAACAGTGTATGTATTTCTTTCTCGTGGATATCTTAATTTGGATATCTTAATTTTTTTCTGTTCGTTAAAAATAATTGAATTAATCTACCATCTCCATGGATCACAATACTCTTATATCATTATTTCAAGGTAACGAAATATGGGTAATGTCACAACTTGGCACAAAAGGGTAGTATAATCAAGAGAACCTTGGCTGTGATCCCCAAATTATGATGCGAACTATGCAGTAAAGATACAATCGAATCCACCAGCGATACTATCAAATGCACGAGGAGTCTTATAAGTTAATTCAGTCTCGTTTTTTTGTTCTTGTAATGTCACAGTTTTATCAATGATATATAGTATATATTCGCATGCATGTGAAACCACAGTCTTATAAATGATAAATGATTGAAATAAACAGTGTTATAAACGAAAATTAGACATATAATGGATACACGTTAATTTTTATGGAACCTTTAATGTGTTGATACACGTTATTGTCTTGAATGTAGCTGGGCATTCATTCTCTGGGACGCTTGAAACACTATCAATACTAGATGACGAACTGTAGTTTTCACGGTCTAAATATAAATCGGAGCTTACGCTGGATGAATTTTGTTTGAATGCTGCAACTTTAGTGTTTGACTCTTCCCTTAGGGTTCGATATTACATAAACAAACATTTACTCTTCCATTAGGGTTTGAGCTTTACAAATTTCCAGTGAGTATTGTCAGAGGCGTTCGCAATCCTGGGTAATCTGGGTTGTCATAAATGTAATAACTTTGTTGCCGATGAAAAAAAAAACCCAATGTACAGAACTCAATGATTAATGAAATCACCCTATACAAAATAAAGGTGATTGAAGGGGCGTAATTTTGATGAGACTGTGTAAATGAAAGTTTTAAAAGTTTTAGAAAAAATGAAGTTTAGAAATACTTACAAATATTCTTAAGTTTAGAAGAAATGAAGCATAGACTCATCCAATTGTAACAAAAATTACTACCATTTACACTTTTTAAGTCATGATATTGTAATGAAAGTAATTCATACAAAATTCAGAAGTGTTTATTGTTTTTTGTGGATAGGAGGAAAGACTATGGAAAACTTTGCCAAAGTTTTCCAAGCATTCTAACGGCTAAATTTATATCAAAGAAAAATAAGTGGCATTAGATGCATCTTGCTTTCAACAAAAAAAAAACCGTTTATAAATCCAATCTCCCAATTGGCTACGGAATTTGTAGATGTACTTGTTGCCTGGTATACATAGAAACCGAAATTATTGAATTCTTCCAAGTGCACCACAACGCCCCCCTTTTGCACTTTCTATGATGTCGCCCCATTCATCTACCAATTCTTCGATACGTTTAGACATGATGCCAACAGATGCCTGAAGAGGTTTAAAAAATCAAAAATATTTATTAAAAGAGGACACATAGTTAGTAAAAAAAAATATTATGCATATTCATTATGCACACGATCTCATTCAGTGTGATTGTAGGGGCGTATCATTCAGTGTGATTGTAGGGGCGTAATTTTGATGAGACTGTTTATGAAAGTTTTAAAAGTTTTATTCACCCAGTCTCATTGGAGAGAATGTATTAATAATACTTTAAAAAGTTCATGAGACAGTCACACTTATGTGGACAGGATGAGAGTGAGAGATGACTAATTTTGAAGACACTGTGTGAACTTGAACTTAATCATATTAAAATTACTTAAAATCCTATTAAAATTACTTAAATACATTTACATTAACTTTTATATCAAAGATTACCATTTATTAAACTTTATTTTGAATCTTCATTTATTAACCTTTTTACACTCATCTAGAATTAAAAAACATTTAATTGCATTTTCCTTTTGTTGAGTTCCTGAAAATTAAAAAAAAAAAGTATTTAGTTTCTATTCACTCTCTAAATTTTATAAATGTAACATCACTTTACATTTATGAAAATTAGGATTTCTAAAAAATGGGGTTTATGTTAGGGTTTAGCTTCAATGCTAGGGAGCAAGCCACCTATAACACCTTTGAGATGTTACATTTTTTTAATTTAGAATTTCTAAAAATTAGGGTTTATATTAGGGTTTATGGTGGAAGACCTTGATGACATTTTCTTAATGACAATATTGTGGCTCTCATTTTTTCACTAGCCATTTTTTTCCATCTCACCTTTTTCACATCTATTAAATGTTTTCACATGTACAAACATCCTTTATAAAATGTTATTATTTATCTTAAAAAACATCCTATCAATGAATTGTGACTATAACTAAGGTCATCCTTTGAAAATTCCAGATTTCGTTCTCTTAGAATTTTGATTACATTTGATTACAATGGATACAATTCAACTTAGGAGTTTCCCCTTAGAATTTTGATTTCATTTGATGTATAAGCATTTGGATATATTTTGAAGCCCCAATGATGATATTAGGGTTTATGGTGGAATACCTTGATGACATTTTCTTAATGACAATATTGTGGCTCTCATTTTTTCACTAGCCATTTTTTTCCCATCTCACCTTTTTCACATCTATTAAATGTTTTCCTTGTACAAACATCCTTTATAAAATGTTCTTATTTAACTTAACAAACATCCTATCAATTAATTGTGACTATAACTAAGGTCATCTTTTCAAATTTCCATATTTCGTCCTCTTAGAATTTTGATTACATTTGATTACAATGGATACAATTCAACTTAGGAGTTTCCCCTTAGAATTTTGATTGCATTTGATGTATAAGAATTTGGATATATTTTGAATCCCCAATGATGATATTCTCCATAGATAATTAGAATCATTATACAATCAAATGATATACCCATTCAAGAACATATGGCTTTCTTCTAACCTTACTCATGTGTTATGTTAATTGGAGACTTTAATGCTTTACTAAATATTTAACCTTCTAATGTATGAATGCATTGACCAAGATGGCTTAAGAGTTGTATGTGTCTCATATATTTTCACTTAATTTTCATTTTTTATTGACTGATTGTTATCATTTATGATAATTGATGATATGGTGAAAATTTGTTTTAGCAATAAATGATTCAATTAATGCTTCATTGCAATAGATATTACAATTTTTCATTCACATTAGTATGTCTAATATGTTCATCACAATGCGAGATTGGCAAATGCTCATCACATTTCGACGTTAACCAACTAATATGTCTCATCCTGCTTTACAACTTTTTATAAAATAAATGCATAATAATTTATTTTATTTTTAAAATTAAATTAAATTAAAAGATAATTCCATACATCTAATTGTGACTATCATTTCCCAACGTTGCACTCTGACGAACATTTTCCAATGTCGTGATGTGACGAACATTTTCAAACGGCGCAATGTGACAAAACATTCACGACACCGCATTCTGATGACCATTTTCCCAATGTTGCAAAAGTAAAATATGATTCTACAATGTGTCAAGTGTTTCCAAACATTGAATTATGATGAACATTTCCCTACGTTTCATTGTCAAAAACATTTCCCAACGTCGCATTGTGACGTCTATTTCCCAACGTCGCAACAGTAAAATATGATTCTACAATGTGTGGAGTGTTTATAAACATCACATTATGATGAATATTTCCCAACGTCGCATTCTGACGAACATCTTATAACGTCGAATTGTAACGACCATTTGCCAATCTCACATTGTGATGAACATTTCCTAGTGTTTCCATGTGATGCAAATTTCCGAGTGTGTCATTATGATGAAAATTTTCCAACATTGCATTGTGATGAACATTTCCCAAGGTCGCATTGTGACGAACATTTTCCAATGTTGCAATGTCACAACCATTTTCCAACGTCGCACTATGATGAAAATTTCCCAATGTCGCACTATGAAGAAAATGTCCCAACGTCGCACTATGAGGAAAATTTCCCAACGTTGCATTTTTTACAAACATGTCCCAGCATGAAAATCTCACAAACATTTTTGAACGTCGCATTTTGATGAACATGTCCCAACCTCACAATGTCACGAGCATTGCCCAATGTCACATTGTGATGAACATGTCCCAACCTCAGAAAGTCACGAGCATTGTTCAACGTCACATTGTGATGAATAACTCTCAATATAATTTTCCATTTTCATAAACATTTACAGTTGTCGCAATGCAACAAACT
>SNQJ01S0082788.1:21313-47979 GCA_010110895.2 Picea sitchensis
AATTAAATACATTTTCAATACTTTATTAATGTATTAATTAACAATATGTATTAGAAACAATGTATTATTAGCAATGTATTATTAATAATTAACAATGTATTATTAGAAACAACCACTTTATAAAAGTGGTTGATATACGCCGATCGACGCCATTAGTTTGGTAAGGTGGAAAATGGCATCAATCAACGTATATCAACCACTTTAATAAAGTGGTTGTTGCTAGTTGACGACATACATGCCTTGGGGATGACCATTAATGTATTAATACATAAATGATGTATTAAAAAATAATTATTACATTAATGTAATATATAATATAGTAATGTATTAATGTAATATATTAATGTATTAATAGATACTATTTAATGGTGTATTAATATAATAATGTAATGCATTAATTAATAAATACATTTTTAATTAATACATTGTTAAAGTGTAATTACATAAATAAAGTAATACATTAATAATGTATTAATGCATTAAAGTATACATTGATTAATTGATAGAAACTTTAGTAATGTAATGTAACATTAATGATAAATTTATAATGTAATGATACATTAACAATGTAATGTTACATGAATATATTAATGTAATGTATAAATTAATGTATTAATTTACATTAATACATAATACATTATTAAAGTAGTAATACATTAATAATGTATAACAACAATACATCAATAAAGTATTATTATATTTTAAAACATTAAAATAATACATTATAAATACATTAAAAATTAATTATTACAATATTCATTTAAAGTATTAGTTAGTTAATTAATACATTTATACAATATTATTATGTAAAACATTAATATATTAATAAAGTAGTATTAATTAATCGATTAATAAAAAATTCATACATAAAAAAAATATTAAAGTAATAAAGCATTAATAATATATTAATAAAGTAAAAATAAATTAATAATATATTTTTTACACAAATACATTAAAGTGTTACATGAAATATTAATACATTAATGAAATAAAAATAAAGTAATAGATTAATAAAGTAATAATAAAATAGTTTGAAAGAATATTAAGTATGGCGGTCACTAATGTTGACCTTGGTTCACTGTGGTTGACCATGGTTAACAGTTGTTGGCCATAGTTTAATATGGTTAACATGACCTACTATGGTTGACTATAGTTGACCATGACTATGCATGAAGAGGACTAGTATATTTCTAAATAAAAATGTCAACATAAATAATAATAAAATGTTTACGAAATGGTTCACCATGGATGACCATGTTGACCATGACCAAGGTTTATTGTTATATACTACAGTTGAATATGGTAGAAGATGACTCCATGGTTTTCCATGATTCTGAATGTGGTCAACCATGACCATGGCTAACTTTGTTACACCTTGGTTGAATTTGGTTTAGTATGGTTGACTATGGTTGACTAAGGTTGAACTTGGTTGACTATGAACATGGTTCATTGTGGTTGAACTTGGTTTACCATGACCATGCTTAATTATGGTTGACTATGACCATGGTTGAATTTAGTCAACCTTCTCTGACTTTAGTTTACTATCATTGACTATGGTTGACCATGGTTGCACATTACCATGACCATGAATAATTGTGGTTCACCCTAACCATGGTTGGATATGGTTGACCATGGTTGAGCATAACCATCACTATGGTTGACCTTGGTTAACTACGGTAGACCATAGTTGATAATGCTTAACAATGTTTGAAAAATTTTGTCCATAGATTACCACGGATGGCCATGACAATTGTCGACCATGACTATGGATGACATTGACCATGTTTGACCTTAACTATGAATTTGGTTCACCATTACCTTAACTATGGTTAATTATTCTTGATCATGTCCAAGAGTATGGTCTACTATGATCAACTATGGTTTTCCATGGTTGACTATGGTTAAGTATGGTTGAGCTTGACATGGATCAAAGTTGAGTATCGTTGATCATGGTTCAATATGGGTGACCATGAACATGGTTGACTATGAGTGACCATACGCATGGATGACTTTCATAGACCATGTGGAGCTCATTATGGTGGATTATGTTGATTATGTTTAACCATGGTTTACTATGTGACCTAAATGTGTTTGTCTTGACGTTGGGATATGTGCGACACATAGTAACATGAGGAAATGTTTTTTGCATTGCGATAATAAGACGATGTGTGTCTAATTGTAATGTTTGTTGATGTTTGTCACCTTACATTGTTACTATCCACATTGGGATGGCATGCCTATGTTCATCACATTGCGATGTTACTATCGACATTGGGATGACAGGCCTATGTTCGTCACATTGCAATGTCACATTACAATGCCCATAGATTACATTGCAATTTTCTTAGATTACATTGCGATGATAGGGAATCTTTTTTCACACTATGAAATATTTTTATGTTGGTCACATTGCGGTGATAGGGCTATGTTCGACATATTTCGTCGATAAGGATATTTTGATCATATTGTGATCAACGTATATGTTCGTGACATTGCGATGATAGGGAAATATTCGTCACATTGTGACGTTAGTTTAAGTTCGTCACATTGCGATGATAGGGTTATGTTCGACATATTGTGATGACATGGCTATGTTTGTCACATTGTGATCAACATTGAGGAAATGTGCGACACATGGAAACATGATATGTGTGATTGACATTGACGTCGGGATATGCGTGACACAACAACGTGAGGAAATGCTCATCACATTGTGATGACAAGAAAATCTGTGTCACATTGCGATGTATTTTTATGTTCATCACATTGCGACATTACTATCCACATTGGGACAACACGCATATGTTCATCACATTGAGACTTTACTTTCCACATTGGAAGGACACGCCTATGTTCTTCATGTTGTGACGTGACTATCCACATTGGGATGACATTCCTATGTTCTTCACATTGCAACATTACGACTTGACTATTTTCATCACATTGTGATCGAAATTAACGTCGGGATATGTGCAACACATAGCAAGATGAGGAAATTTTCAGCACATTGCGATGAGAAGACGATGTGTGTCACACTGCGATGTCTATTTATGTTCATCACAATGCATCATTACTATCCACATTGAGGCGACATGCCTATGTTCATCACATTGCAACGTTACTATCCACATTGAGACAACATTCTTATGCTCATAACATTGAGATGTCACATTACATTTCCCTTAGATTACATTGCAATTTCCTTAGATTGTATTGTGATGATAGGGCATTGTTCTTCACATTGCAATGTCTGTTTATGTTCATCACATTATGATGATAGGGCTATGTTGATCATATTGTGATCGAAGTATATGTTCGTCACATTGCGACGATAGGGAAATGTTAATCACATTGCGATGTTAGGTTATGTTCATGACATTACTACAACAAGGAAACGTTAATCACATTGCGATGTTAGGTTATTTTCATCACATTGCTACAAGGTTATTGTTAGGGTCCTAACCCGCACATAAGTAGAACAATATATTCGGATGTAATAAAGGTCAATATTAATAAGGCCTTTCAATAAAATAGAATAAGGCAGATGTAAGAAGACCTAATAGAAGCTTCCTCTTCTAGAAGGATCTTCCTCTAGATGCTTCTTAAGAAGACCTAACAGAAGCTTCCTTTTCTAGAAGGATCTTCCTCTGATGCTTCTTTTAGTATAAATAGAGTCAAGGGTAGCTTTATTGAAACCCTAGCTTCGGGATATTATTGTAATAGAGCTCACAATCGAGGTTGCTCCTCAAGACGCCAAAGGAACATTGCTTTCAGATTCGCTATTATGTTGTTATTCTTATATCATTCTCGTTATTGTGGTGAATGTTCTCGTTATATTGTTGTTATCTCCGCCATTACTAGCATTTTATTTCTATTCTCGATACATTTTATATCCGTATATTACAAGTGGTATCCGAGAACTTTCCTCTATAGAAAGTGTGGTTAATTTTTTTTTTTTCGTAGATTTATTCCTGTGGTTCAAGCCACGAGACATGTTGTTTACGTATTAAACCCATGGTTGAGGGATTCATACATGCAGAAATACAAGTGGTACTTAAGCACACATCTGCTGGCCACCCCTGTAACCCATGTCGGTACCCTTCTTCGAAAGTGGTAGCATCGACAACAACCGGGTGGTACAGATCGAATTTAGACACTAGTCTCTTAGGGTAAACTCATTGTCCACCTAATTCTAGTTTCACCGAGAACAACACTCGGGAAGATACTTCTAGTACCTGGGTAGTTAGTAGTATGACTATGGGTACTGTCTATCCTCCTTAGTTAGTGTGCCCTGAGATATTGGGTCGAAAGTAATTTCATCATGGACCTCGCGACGATATCGAGCTATAACACGGTGGAAAACCCTTTGTCTATAGAACCCTTTGAATACCTAACCCTTTGGGGACATAAACATAAATAAATTAAAACAGACAAGATCTATTGCCACGCAAATGTGTTCGGGTTGCCAAGTAAATAGACATTTCTTTTGGGTTAAGTATTTGGGCATTTCCTCTCTATAGTATTCTTCAGACCAGAGTATAACTCCGTTTAAAAAAAAAAAAAAGTCTAGAATTTTTTTCACCATTATTTCAAACCTATTCCATTGGATTCATCTCTTTTCCCTTATAACATTCATCCATATCAGTTTTTTTGGAAAAAAAATGTTTACCCCGCCCACTCCTTTTCAATTCCCCCATCCTCATGTCCCATACTTGTAGCCAAGACTTGGAATCTCGCTTCAACAACTTGCAATCTATTCTCATTGAGACCCAACAAGAAATGAAGCAACTCAGTGCCAATGTTGTCGATATCAATACAACCATGCAGTCCTCAATGGGAGAAATCGAACAAGACCTTACCACCCAACTTGAATCAGTCTTTTCGACACTCTGCACCAAACTGCATATCCCTACAGATAACCCTCCCTCTTCCTCACCCCCACATTTTGAAGGTGACCATTACTCTCATTCCCATACCTTGCAGAACCATCACTTTCAACGTGACTTACACCTTCCATGGGTGGATAAATTTGATGGCTCGGAACCCACTGGTTGGGTAACCCAAATGGAACAATACTTCTCTTTATACAACATTACAGATGACTTGGCCAAACTCCGGTATGGTGTTCTCCATCTAGATCAAGAACATTGACAATGGTGGAAATGGAGAAAAAATTCTCGTCAAGGGTATATTGCTTGGACAAAATTTGTGGCAGAGATTTATGAACGCTTTGACATTGAAACCAACCATTTGGGCCATTTGACAAAGATGAAAAAATTAGGAACAGTGTAATACTTTATAGTTTCCTTTGAGCGCCTGGATTTTAGAACAGAGGGCATGTCTGATGCCTTTTTCTAAGAGTGTTTTATCAATGGCCTCAAGGATGAAATTTGGGCCCATGTCCTCATGGCTCGGCCTGAGAGTTGGGTGGAGGATACCAAAATAGCTAAAGAAGAACACCACATTGTATCTTCTCAAAACCACAAACCCTCCTTCATCCTCCCCCTAAACCAATAAATCCCACTACTCCCTCAGCTCCACAAAAGATCCAAAAATTGACCCAGGCTAAAATTGTTGAATGCCAACTCAAAGGCCTTTGTTATAACTATGATGACAAATATTTCCTGGGCCACAAGTGTAAAGAACAAAATATTTTTATGGCCATCTCCAAGGACATTTCAGAAGAAGATGAAAAAACTCCCTTTATGTCTGAATCACCTGAATCCACTAACATAACCCCTCCCTTAGACCCTCCTAAAGTAGAACCAGTCATTTCCCTCATTGCTCTCACGGGCTTCTCTGCTCCCTAAACCCTCAAGCTAATCGGTTACATCAAGCATCGGAAGGTCATCATTCTGGTTGATAGTGGTAACACCCATAATTTTATTCATCGCTGCATTGCCCAAGAAACTCATTACTACATCCATGTCATCAATAATTTCCAAATCATGATTGCCAATGGTGGTTCCATGAAATGTGGAGGGCATTGTGAAAATGTGCATCTCTAAATTGGTGATTACCACCTGAAATCCCATATGTTTGCTATCGACGTGGGAGGTTGTGACATTGTGCTGGGTGCAGACTAGCTAAGGACTTTGGGTCCCATTCGCATGGATTTTAAAGACTTAACCATGAAATTCAACCAGGAGGGACACCAATATAAGTTCCAAGGCATCACTGCCAGTTCACTTGAGATCATTAGTTCCCATCACATGGAAAAGATGCTTAAAAAGGGTCATTCTTGTGTTATCTCCCAACTCCATGCCATACAAGCAATAGAGACACCCTCGGTACTGCAAGACCTCCAAGCCATACTTTCTGAACATCAATTGGTATTTTACACTCCCCAAGGCCTCCCTCCTTCCCATGGTGTTCATGATCATTCTATTCCCCTTGTACCAGGAAGCCTTCCTCCCAATATCCGTCTATATCATCACACCTTTTCCAAAAAAAATGAAATTGAGAAAATGGTCTAGGAACTCCTTACTGCAGGTGTTATCCGCCCTAGTATGAGGCCCTATTTGTCTCCTGTGGTCATGGTCCTGAAGAAAGAAGGTTCTTGGCGAATGTGTCCTGACTTTTGTGCCCTCAACAAACTTACCATCAAAGACAAATTCCCCATTCTTGTCATTGATGACCTCCTAGATGAATTGAGTGGTGCCCAATTCTTCACTAAACTGGACCTTCGTTTGGGCTACCACCAAATAAGTATGAAAGAGGCAGATATTCCCAGGACTTCCTTTAGAACTCATGAGGGCCACTATGATTTTTTGGTCATGCCCTTTGGCTTATGTAATGCCCCCTCCACCTTCCAAAGCCTCATGAATCATGTCTTCTATCCTTTTCTTTGCCATTTTGTCTTAGTTTTCTTTGATGATATCCTGATCTATAGAAAAACCTAGACAAACCATATTGCTCATGTGGATTGAGTTCTCCATCTACTCTCTCAGAACCAAATTTTCCTGAAACAATCTAAATGTTCTTTTGGCACTTCAGAAGTAGAATACTTCGTTCATCTGGTTGGCAAAGATGGAGTCAGGGTGGATCCTAAAAAGATTGAAGCTATGCAAGACTGGCCTCACCCAAAGACTCTTAAGAGATTGTGTGGATTTCCAGGCTTAACAGGGTATTATCGAAAGTTTGTTAAGAATTATGGGAAGATTGCAACACCTCTCACTGTTCTCCTAAAAAAGAACTCTTTCACTTGAACTCCAGCCGCTGCTCCATCTTTTCAAAACTTGAAGATGGCCATGTGCACCACTCCATTCCTCTCCCTTCTCGATTTCACAAAGGTCTTTGTGAAATCNCCAGCCGCTGCTCCATCTTTTCAAAACTTGAAGATGGCCATGTGCACCACTCCATTCCTCTCCCTTCTCGATTTCACAAAGACCTTTGTGTTGGAATGTGATGCCTCAGGGAAAGGAATTGGTGTTGTCCTTATGCAAGAGGGTCGACCTTTGGCCTTTATCAGCAAGCAACTATATGAAATAAATCTGGGGAAATCCATCTATGAAAAGTAAACATTGGTTATTCTTCATGTCGTGGATCTATGGCGTCCTTATCTATTGGGGAAACGGTTCCAAATTGAGACAGACCATGAAAGCCTCAAGTATTTTCTGGAACAATGCATTTCCTCCCTAGAACAACAAAAATGGGTGACTAAACTCTTTGGATATGATTATGAGAACATTTATAAGAAAGGGAAAAGACAATGTGGTTGTGGATTCACTTTCTTGAAAATATGAAGATGAAGGATCCCTTTTTTCTCTTTCATTCATTGTACCAGATTGGCTCCAAGCTGTTTTCCAGGAATGGCTACAAGATCCAAAACGTTCGCAATTGATCCAACAATTGTAGTCCAATGCTCTGGCTTCCCGAGGGTACTCTTGGCTCCATGAAGAACTTCGATACAAAGGCCATTTGTATTTAAGTAAACAATCAAAGCTTAAATCCATGGTACTTTCTGAGCTTCCTCTAGATGCTTCTTTTTAGTATAAATAGGAGTTGAGGGTATGAGAACCCTAGCTTGGATATTATTGTAATAGAGCTCTTCTCAACTAGAGGTTGCCCCCTCGAAGAGGCCAGTGAACATTTCTTTCAGATTCAAAGTGTTATTTCTGTTGTTATTCTTATATCATTTCAGTGTTATTGTGGTGAATGTTCTGGTTATATTGCTGTTATTCTGCCATTACTAGCATTTTATTTTTGTTTTGCATACATTTTATATCTAGTATATTATAGTTATGTTCGACATATTGTGACGACAAGGCTATGTTTATCACATTACGATCTACATATATGTTCGTATTGTTTCCACGTATGTATATGTTCGTTACAGTGTGACGTTACTATCTTTGGTAGATTGCAACGTTATTATGTTTGACACATTGCAATGTTAGGAAATGTTTTTCACATTGCGACATCAAGATATGTACGACACATAGCTACGTGAGGAAATGTTTGTCACATTGCGATGAGAAGATGATGTGTGACACATTGTGATGTTTGTTTATGTTCGCCACATTGCAATGTTAGTATCCACCTTGGGATGACATGCCTATGTTTGTCACATTGCAACGTTACTATCCACATTGGGATGACATGCCTATGTTCGTGACATTGTGATGTCAATTTATGTTCATGACATTGCAATGTTACTATGTTCAACAAATTGGGATGTTTCTATGTTCGCCAGATTGAAAGGTTACTATGTTCATCACTATGTGACATTAATATGTTTGTCAAAGCATAGCATTTGTTTTTGTTTGTCATATTGCAATGTATGGGCATGCCTTTCACATGAGAAGGTTGGTTTGCATTAAAAACATCACAAAAAGGAAGTTTTGGTAAAGTTTTAAAAAAAAATTAACTAAGTGTTTCCTGTGTGAAAAATATAAGAACTTTGAACTAATGCAATATATTACATAAAAGGAAAGTTAGAATCATAATTTTTCTAAGGACATTGATAGCATATGATGTTGAATTGGAAAATCTATCCCTTCCAAATAATCATATATAAAATTAGTGTATGCAATTTTGGTGTTGCAAATTGTGATTGTCACAAAAACACAAAGGAAGGGGTTAAAATCAATTATGATTTATAGTTGTAAATTTTTTAACTAAGATCCATTTTTTACCAACTTTGATCGATTTAATTTTTCAACTCTTTCAGTGTAGTGTCACGTGATGCCATAGTGTTTTATTTTTCTACTTTATAATGAAATACAATTTTCATCAAAAAATGCTTTTTTATAATCCAATTTTCCATCAAAATCATGTCAATCAAAATGCAAAATGTTGTCTCTCTTAACATATTGTTATTAGAAATTTGATTTAAATATAAAATATTGTATTTTTCTTGATATAATATATTATTATTAGATATTTGATTTAATTAACATTTTTTCTTTAAAAAAAATAAATTAAATAATTATTTAATATTGTTAACTTTTTTTTTTTAATTTTTGAAGTATTTGATATTGTTTTTATTATGAATGGTTGAATTTTTTCAATTTTTTTTTATTTGTTTGTATTTTGAAGACTATTTTAAATAATTTAATTTCAATTAAAAATTATATATATATATATATATATATATATAATTTCAATTAAATAATTTTTTTTTTATATAAATTAATAAAATAATCATTTATAAAGAATTTCAAAACAATAAACACATGGATGAACTTATGATTTCTTAATAAGAAATATATGTTCTTAAGAAGAAATACATGTTCTTAACCATTAAACCCACTCATATGTATATAATGGAATCTATATATTATAATTATATATCATATTTCCAACATAATATATACCCTATCCTAAAAATTAAAATAAAAAAGTTCATAAAAATATTCTAATAAAATATTCTCACATATAATGAAATAAGAGTAAATACATATTACCATTTCAATAACATGGCATTAAAATTATAACTAAACCGCCAAAAAATTATAACTAAACCGCCAAAATCAGTTGTTAATATTTCCTTAAAAAAAATTATAGCAAAACTACCAAAATCCGTTGTTATCTGGTTGGTAAACTGCAAGAATATGTTGTTATTTTGTTGGACGGAAAATTTACACAGGGTATGATGAAGAAGAATGACGGCTTTGATGCATGGAGTATAAAACATGTTTAATCTCATTGCGTTATATAAAAAATCACCTCGTTAGTCGGCTAACTTATGATAAGGTTCAACAAATGCGTAGAGGCAACTAAGTCAATCTGATACTCGATGGATGCAAATGATAAGGGTTAGAAGTTAGTATATCTAGTTTGTGATTGTCAGATATTTCACTCAACATAATATATTATGTAGATATATAAGCAGGGACAGTAAGTTCATTTTTATAAATGTAATGAAACAATTAATATAAACCTAACCCTAATAACCTTAACCCTAATCTTAATAATTAATTAATTATTAATTATCTCTTATGATAAACGTTTAGTTGCAAATCTATGCGTCAACCCGTAGTAAATTTTACAGGGACAGTGAGCAGAGCTTCCTCAATGAGAGTATTCTCAACCATTATAGAGTTAACTGTGTGTAGGATGGTGTGCACCAGAAATGGGAGGAAGCATCTGCATAAGACATGTCTGTGAATATTATATCCCCATTATATTTTCTCAGCCCACAACAAGCATTGCAGTATTGAAATCTAAAACCTCTGGAAAAAAAAAGCATACATGGATTCAAAAATAAGAAATAAACGATAAATATGAGAATTATAAAACGTTAATGGCTATTTTATGAACATAAATTGGTGTAAACCTAAATAGTTTATAGATATAAATCATAAACCTAAATCATAAATGAACTGAACTACGAGTACTGCCAGTCAGATGCCAACCATGAAGACTCCATAATTATGGATTCATGTATGCAACCTAAATAATTATTAAGAACCCCGACCTCGAAAATTAGGGTTTTTTCTAATGGATACGCCTCTCGCCAAGCTGGCTTGTCAAGATTTTATGCCTTTCCCAATGGCAACCAATCTCTTGACATGCCTGCATAGACAAAGTTCAAGCTGCTGCAAATTAATTGTGTTGGTCCCATGGATCGTGAAAGAAGTGATGGAATCGAGCCTAAGAAAACTCTCGAAAATTTTGCCAAATTATTTGGCTATTCATTGAAGAGGAGTCGAAAAGATCGGTATACAAGCCGATTGAAAAGTTCATTGCCACCAAAAAAATCTCGAATGATTCCATCAAGTCACCCAAGCAAAAGTTGGAGGACAAATTGCAGGAGTATCAAGTCTTTAACAACTGGGAAGGCAAACGACAGAATAATCTATCGGAATAAGAACGATTGTACGCACTGGCAGAAGTAGTGCAAGCCACGATTTCTAAGAACATGAAATTATTGTAATTATGATGTTGCCATAAGTAAATGTGGTAGAAATATAAATATAATGTTATAAAATGATAAAAAGTGAATAGTGAAGTAAATTTGTAATTTCAAGTAAGTTTGTTAATCATTTGAACTTGGTAGTTAGATGGTCACACAGTGATTTCTTAATCATATTAAGTAAATGTTAAAAAGTAAACATGTTAACTGAAACTTTTAAAAATGCTAGAAAGTTATGAATATGAAATCTAGTTCATTGATTTGGAAGGACTATTAAGAATATTCCATCATTTCAATTGTTGACCATAAGATTAAGATTTAAGGTTAAAAGATCATTAAATGTGCCCATTGCGAATAGGTGTACCCCTTTTGGCCTAATTATTATTTTAATACTTTATTAATGTATTATTTCATAATGTATAAATACTTTATTAATACATTAATTA
Source organism: Picea sitchensis (assembly GCA_010110895.2). Taxonomy (NCBI): domain Eukaryota; kingdom Viridiplantae; phylum Streptophyta; class Pinopsida; order Pinales; family Pinaceae; genus Picea; species Picea sitchensis. Next base: position 33,119 of record SNQJ01S0082788.1, read on the forward strand.
AGAATATATAAATATATTAACTATAATATATTTAAACACAATAACAATTACTTAATATTAATATTTATGTTTTTATATAAATATAAATATTTATGTTTTTATATAAATATAAATATTAATATTTTAGGTTATTGATAATACTAATTAATACATTGTCCCCGGGTGTATGACAGTAGATGACGGAGTTTGTTGTTAAGGCACAAAGTCACCGCTGATTTGACGACTTAGAAACCCGTGAGTGACGGTTTCTTAGCCGTACTTTAGTCCCACATGTCACATACAAACAAAACAAATAAATACTAATAAATACATTATTAATAATATATTTAATGTATGAATTAATTAATGTATTAATGTATAAATTGAATAATATACCTTACATTATATATTAATGTATAAATTAATTAATACATTGCATTATTAATGTGTAATTCAATTAATAAGTTACTTTATATATATGAATGTAAATAAATATTTTAATTTATACATTACATTAATACAATACATCAATGTATCATTACATTATTAATATATTAATTTATTAGCATATTAATATTTTAGTAATGTATTAATTAATAATGTTTCAATTTATTAAATAATTAATACATTACACTATTAATGTATGAATCAACTACATTACACATTAATGTAATGTAACACATTAATGTAATGTAATACTTTAATTTATAGATTACATTTATACATTATTATTATCTATTATAAATTAAATACATTTTTAATGTTTTATTAATGTATTAATTAACAATACTATATTATTGTTTTGATACTTTATTAATGTATTATTTCATAATGTATAAATATTTTTTTTTGGTCCCAGCAATGTATAAATACTTTATTAATACATTAATTTATTAATTAAGAATATATAAATATATTAACGATAATATATATAAACACAATAATAATGACTTAATATACTATTATAATATATTACTTAATGTATTTGTTAGTGCTTTATTAATACATTAATTAGTAATCTATAAATATGTTATTTATAAAATACTTTAACATTATTATAATACCGAGTTAATACATTATTATAATATATTAATTTAAGTGATATATTATTAAAATATTGATGTATCCTTACTTTATTAATGTATCATTATCTTATTAATTGATGACGAGGATGATGATTAAGTCCATTAAAATTGAGAAATATTTTATAATTAGTACTTTAATATAATAGTTTAATGTATTTTTTATTACTTTAGTATTTTTTAATGTATGAATGTTTTATTCATGTAGTACTTTATCAATGTATTACTTTATTATTGTATAATAATGTATTAATAATAATAATATATTATTATTTTATACTAATGTATTACTTTAGCATTAATACATTATTAATATTCTATTAATACATTAATAAGGTAAGATATTAATAATACATTATTAAATTATGAGTTAATATACTATTATAATTTATTAGATAGTGTATTTGTTAGTGTCTTATTAATGAGTTAATACATTATTATAATTTATCATTAATGTATTAATACTTTAATACTTTAATAATGTATGTATGAAGATATTAATACTTTAATAATGTATTTATGAAGATATTAATACTTTAATAATGTATTGATATTTTTTTAATTCATTAATTCTTATTAATGTTTTTATATAAATATAAATATTAATATCTTAGGATATTAATAATACTAATAAATACATTATTAATATTAAGAATGTATTTAATGTATGAATTAATTAATGTATAAAATGAATAATATACCTTATATTATACATTANATAAATATTAATATCATAGGATATTAATAATACTAATAAATACATTATTAATATTAAGAATGTATTTAATGTATGAATTAATTAATGTATAAAATGAATAATATACCTTATATTATACATTAATGTATAAATTAATTAATACAATACATTATTAATATATCATTCGATTAATAAATTACTTTATATATTAATGTGAATTAATATTTTAATTTATACATTACATTAATATAATGCATCAATGTATCATTACATTATTAATGTATTAATTTATTAGTGGTTTAATATTTTAGTAATGTATTAACTAATAATGTTTAAATTTATTAATTAATTAATACATTACACTATTAATATATCAATCAACTACATTACACATTAATATAACTTAATACTATAATTTATAGATTATATTTATACATTATTATTATCTATGATATTAATGTAATACATTAATTTAATAGATCTCATTAATTTGTATACATTAATATAATATTAATTTAATAATTAATTAATACATTAATTATGTATTAATATATTAATGTTGGTCTCAAAGACTTGTATGCTGTCAATTAGCAAAAACCACTTTATAAAAGTAGTTTATATACTCAGATCGACTTCATTTTTCACTTTTCCAAATTAATAACTCAATAGACCTATATCAACTACTTTTATAAAATGATTGTTGCTGGTTATTACTATTAATAACATTCTTAGATTCTAGTTCATTGTCTCTCGATATTAAATGTTAGATGTTATGATTCTCTCTCAATGATGATCGTATTAGAGAAAGAAATAAAGTTGAATTTTTTTCACGAGTTTACTAATATTCTTTATAGTCAAGGAAAACAAGGTTATAGAATGATTTTTTTTCTTCTACAAACTTGTTGAAGAATCATTGTACATCCACTATTACAGAGTTGAAGTCGTGTTCTCATGAAAAATCGACGACTACTACGAGTTTTGAAGGCCTGCTCTAGTGAAAAATCGGCTACTATTACCAATGTTTGAGATTCTTGTGAAATGTTTTTAACGTGCTCGTGTAAATTCGGCCATAATAAGTATTCTTTGAACCCATGATTTATCAGAAGCATATTTCAATTTTATATCATTTTTTTTCATGAAGAAATAATAGTTGCTTTGCTATTTAATTTTTGAATCAAAGGAAACTTTTCAATATATATAGATTTGAAGCCATTACATATTAGATATTAGGATCTATTAACAGCAACTTGGACAATCAAGATCCATAGGAACAACAATATAGATCGCTTGTTTCCTGTTTGCTTGTTTCCTGTTTGCAAGGTGTGTGAGAGAATTATACTATCTTAATATTGAATATGTTGTCTCCTATCTTTTGTTCACCAAGAAATAACAATTTCCTTGCTATTCAATTTTTGAATCAAAAACAACTTTCCAATACATATAGACTCTAAATCATTACATAATTTATATTAAGATAATATAATTCTCACACACACCTTGCAAACATGAAGCAAAAGATCTATACTGTTGTCGCTATGGATCTTGACTGTCCGAGTTGCGGCCGAGTATGCTAGTGGATAATTTCCTCCGTAAAGTGCCAGTGATGAATTTGTTGCTCTTTGATAAGTCTTAGTTGGAAGCGGTGGTGCACCCATTGCCTATGGACGTAGGGTTTGTAATCAAGCAATCGTCAATATGGTCGAGGTCCCAATAGTCGATGAAGAAGAGGACGTCGTGGTCGTGGTTGTCGCAGCAGAATCTGGTCAGGCAGTAATCTGACTGTGTATACGAACTAGCACAGCTGCTGACTCGTGGCTGAGAACGTCGAAAGGTATCGGTTGAAAACACGTGCCTCCAATTTAAAATGTTTGTGGTAATCCGTCTATGATAAATGAAAAGCGTGGGCATCAGAATGTTGATTCAGAACCAGAACGTGGGCATTTATTTAGATGTCACGGTTTAATTTTACTTAATCATTTAAAGGTGGCAATTATATATTCTTAAAGTAATTTTTTAATGTGATTAGGTAAATGTTAAAAAGTAAACATTGTAAAGGATGCCCGGATAAATGCAAGAAAGTTATGAAAAATAAATCTGATCCATTGATTTTGGAGGACTACTAAGAATATGCCAGCATCTTCAATGCATAGCCAGCAGATTAGGATTTAAAGTTAAATAAGATTAAAAAATCATTAAATGTGCCCATTATTAATAGGTGTACGCCTTAACGAGAAGGCGATCATGATGAACCCGGCGAATGGTTAAAACATCATCGCCACGTCTCGAGAAATCTCGGCAGATGAAATACTGCCGCTCACACCCTGCACATTCTTCGACGTCAACGTTGTTGTTTTCAAGGAGATAACAGATGTGTAGAAACGCAGAAGGAGGAGGAATCACTCAGTCACATTCATCTCTCCGTCCAAGAAAAAATTTCGTAGGCCCTCCGAGATACCTCGCATCAAGGTTTCCGTGGATAGAAAATGTCAATCCAAGTTGTTGGTTGGCCTTTTATTTCTCCTGGTGGATTTTGATTTGATAACATATTTGTCGTTTCTCAGACGGAGTAGTACTTGGCAGGAGCTAGAGTTCAAAGAATACAATTTCAATGCACTTGGACAACCCAAGGAAGGTGGCCATCTGGATCCTTTGCTGAAAGAAAGAATACAATTTCAATGCACTTGGACAACCCAAAGAAGGTGGCCATCTGAATCCCTTGCTGAAAAAACGAGCACAATTTAGAGAAATCATCCTAGAACTGGGGTTCGAAGAGATGCCACACCAAAAGAAAAAAAACAACTTTGTAAAGAGATGCCACACCAAAAGAAAAAGAAAAACAACTTTGCGAAGAGTAGTTTATACTTTGATGTTCTTTTCCAAGTACAGCAACATCCTGCTCCAGATTCATATGATACATTTTTCTTAAAAAATCATGCATATACTCAAACATTATCTAAAGATTATTTAGAGAGGGTGCAAGAAATACATGAATATGGTGGCATATGAAGTCTTATATAAATATGTATAATGGAAAACATGTGGAGTCTTATAAATAATGTATTATGGAGTCTTATAAATAATGTATTAGGAAGGATATGTTTGATTCATTGTATTCTATAGCTAGTGTAGAGGAACTTATTAGGAAGGATATGTTTGGTTCATTGTATTCTATAGTTAGTGTAGAGGAATTTATAGTTAGTATAGAGGAACTTAATTGGAAAAGAAAAAGTAATGTTATTGATGGAGTTAGACTATTTCATCTCACTTGATTTGATCTAGTCATGATTTATGTAAAATATGAGTAAAAGAAGAAAGGAGGGGGTTAAAGGTGAGTCTCAGAGGAAGGTAATTTCCTCCACTCATGTAATGTAAGTCGGATGTAGGTGATCCCCTCCACTCATGTAATGTAAGTCAATCTTTAGCCGACAAGATTGGTTTCAATCTTTAGCCGACAAGCAAACATTTTTTTGAGTAGAGCAGTGAGAACTTAGCGAGAGCATCGATGATGAACATGTTGGCAAAGGTTAAAGGAATCCAAGAGAGACATATTTTCATAGACACACACACGGGAGCTTAAACGACCAGATGATGACACAAGAACAATTAAATTGATGGACCCCCTTGGAAGAAAAGTTGCAGAATAGTTCTTGAGTTGTGACCTCGAAAGCCAAACATGGTAGGTTGGTCGAGGTATGATATTCCACCATAGGGTGTGTGCAAGGGAAAGATGATTCTAATGAGCCACTCACCACTTCGAAGGCACTAGAGAGAAGTGCAACAATAGGATCAAGAGGAACATTGTTGTGTGGGAAAAGAGCATTGCAAGACTCACTGCAGAGGCATCAACTAGATTGAAGACGAAAGCTAACCAGGTCATTAGTGATTTGCAATGTAAACCAAGTAAATTCTATGTGTAATAAAGGATAAAAATACTTAACTAAGGATTAGTTGGAGCAAGTATAACTTCCCCAACTATCCTTCCTATGTATAAATAACCCTAAAGATGGAGTACAAACTTGGAATGGAATTCCTTTCCTAAATGATCTCTTCTTGTTGGGTTAAGTGTGTGTTCTTGATATATTTCAGGATGTAGTCTCGTCAATTTTTGGACTACAACAATCATTTAGAGTTTAAAAAATGAAGGTATAGGATTCTTATGACGCACAAGTCGGACTGCATAGGAGAAATAAAAGCTCTGAAATGTTCCTTAGGAGACATGAGTTTTATGGTTTCTTGGACATGATCTATTATTCAATGAGGCTTATATAATAGATGAAATAATTATAAACATAGGGTATTTGAGACAACATGAATTCTTTAAGAGGATCGAGAGAGATATAAGTTTCTATTCGGTTAACTCTACAGGACCGTGTGGGTGATAAACTTGAGTTTGATCATGAAATATTAACAAGCAATGACCGTGTGGGTGATAAACTTGAATTTGATCATGAAATATTAACAAGCAATTCAACCATAAAATGTCATCAACTCATCAAGCAATTTGACCATGAAATATTAGTGATCTAGATTGAATTTTTTAAAGTTTTAAGGAATTTCAGTGGCAACAAAAATATCCATGACCAAATTACTTGTGAGAAAAAAAGTACCTTTCTTGAACAGGCTGATTGTGCTACCTTTCTTGTAGAAAATTGCACGAGCAGGCTGATTGTGCTACCTTTCTTGTAGAATCCTTGGGGTTCTTGTTTTGTGTTCTGCTTACTTTGAATTCCTTCCAACTGGCATTGCTTCCTGTCCTGCTAAATCGATGAAGAGTAAATGTTCTTAGCTGAGCTCGAGGATGTCAGTAAAGCATCATCACTCTTGCTTATGAGTGAAATTCTCACGCCTTATTGGGTCTTATCTCAAGTTTTTGATGAGTGAAATTCTCACGCCTTATTGGGTCTTATCTCAAGTTTTTGAAATCAGTATTCTATGCTCATTACTTTTTTTTGTCATAATCTTGAGTTTACTTTGAATGATTTTCCACCTTACTCTGATTTTTTATTTCTTTGTCATGAATTATATCCCCCAACTTGAAGTATGAGGACCTCCTCGTTTGAGACACCTTTTTTTTTTAATTTACATAATTGACCATGTATAACGCATATAGATTTGGTTATTTTGCATGTTGTAAAATGTTATTTTGCATAATACATATTGATAGAGTACCTTTAGGATATATTTTTATTTGTTTTATCTTTTTGATGATTCTGTTCTGTATATTGAATGTTGCTATGAAGTGCTTTGCAGGCTACGCCAACTTGTAGGATGAAAAAAATGATAAAATTTTACTTTTCATTGCTGAAATAGGATTTGGATAGTCCCTGTTATTGTAGAAATTCTTTGATTTGAAGAAAATATTCTACTATAGCTTTTACCCATTTTCTATAACTTTCCTATAGTAAGCATGGAGACTAGTGTTGATGTGAATAAAGTAAAATTATTATGCTAAAAAAACCTCATGATAACTTTTATTGTTGTGAACATGATCCTGTAGAAAAATTGTGTTTTTCTATATGTTTTCTTGTAGATTTCTTGTCATTGGATTTTTTTTAACTTGGGAATGACGAAAAATATTTGTAATTTTTTTTTTGGGAAAATGAAAAATTTAAATCAATGGAGGGGAGAAAAGATGTTTATTTTTTCCTAATGTATGATCATATTGAAAATGAAACTATGGAAATGATGATTGAATATGAAGAAAACCTTATGAAATTCTTACTTCTCATTTTTTGTTGCAAGTGATTTTGAATTCTTGTAGGCACTCACTATTGTTAATTTTGCAAATATCATTATTTAATATCATTTGTTCTTCTTCAGAACAAGGGTTCCATTGTTGGTTTTCACGAGTGCATTTCCTAATCATGTCTTGGAAGGTTTTCATGATGAGGAATTTTTTATTTCTAAGGTCTAAGACTGCCTCCATTAATGTTTTCAATCAGAGACTTAGATGCCTCAATGAGGTTTCCATCTAAATATTTTATTCGATTTTTGTATTATTATTATTATTTTTTTCTATTACTTGTTATTGTATCAGTCTTTATTATTTGGATGGATCAAGAGAATCTTTGCTATCAATCACATCTAAATTTTGTGCTTTCACTGTGTTTTGTAAATTCCCCCGTTGTCAAAGGCTTGTTGTATTTGTTGTATATATTGAGCCTAAATCCATTTACTAACAAGGGAATTCTTTCTTCATCTATGGTTTTGATTTGAGTTGAGCCATTCCCATGGAATTTCACAATGATGTATGGCCCTAACCATCTAGTCATTAGTTTTCCTTTAAATTCCTTGAATCTTGAATCAAACAATATGGCCTAGTCTCCTTCCTTGAATTTATCGTGCTTGATGCTCTTTTCATGCCAACATTTCCTTTGAAGTTGTACCACTTTAGTGTTGAAGAGTGCTTGCATCCTATATTCATATAGGGAATTTAATTGACTCAATATCTCTTGTTGTGCTGATGAGATATCCATGTCTAGTTCATATGTTGTTCTTAAAGTAAGGAATTCAACCTCAATGGGTAGTATGTCCTTCTTATGATATACTAGTTCATAGGGTGTAAACCTTCTGGTAGTCTTCCATGTGATGTTATATGCCCATACTGCATCTATGATTTTTCGTTCCTAGTCCTTCTAGTTCATGCTTACTATCTTTGTAAGGATATTTTTTAACTCTCTCTTGGTGACTTCATCTTGTCCATTTACCCATGGATGCTAAGGTTTTGAATTTATATGGAAGATATGATGTTGTTGTATGATTTTTTCTATGAGACTTGATGATATAGGTGGATATCGGTGGCCACCCACCTTTTCCAAATAGTTTTCTAGCAATTTTGGTAATTTACTATTTTTAGCAGGTTTTAACTTCCGGGGCCATTTTGGGGCACTAAACGATGTTTTTTTGGGAAAACAGGTTTGAAATATTAAATTTTCTTTGATATTTTTCCTAAAATGAATCTCCTCGACGATACCTTTCCAACGATATATCATACACCTAAAACGGAGATTGTATACAAAAGTTATGACCCCGGGAAGTTGATGTACTAACTTACCCAAACAGGGCCCACGTGACTTTTGGCACTTCATCTCCTAGGGTTAGTTTTTTGGATGTATAGGGTTTTTGACATTCCTGTTTATTGTAAAAAAGGATTTCATATTCTCATTGTAATCATCTTCTTTTGAATGTGAGTAGCGGTCACATCTCTTCTCAGAGATAAGTTGTCACCATTCTAGCGAGTCTTTCACTCTATATTTTTACAGTCTCTGTACATTTATTTCATTAATAGAAATCATGTATTATTGTATCTCTGTGTTTATGGTTGCATCTCTAATATATTTATGTTATATTATTGAATATTTGTGATATCTCTATGCATTTATTTATTATATCTCCGCTCTCATTTTGTGCCGAAAATAATCTGGATCAGTGGTATCAGAGTAGGCTACTCTTGGTCGTTTTTCAGTGCATGTCCCCGATGAGGTCCGAGTATAGAAAGTTGTGTCTCTATCTTATCTCTCTTGAAGACAATCGCTCTCACACACCCAAGAAACCCTCCATGGCGGAAGAAAAGAAAAACGACGGAGCAAACGATCCTATAAGTCTGTTTCTTGAGAAAGCTCTCACGCGACAGAGGGATGAAATGATGGAGAAATTTTCCCACATCCTTCAATGCCCACTGATAGCATCAAGCACGTCTTCATCAAACAACCACTTTGGAGGCGCCTCACCTTTTAAGGTACATGTCAATTTTTATATTCCTATATTTGAAGGTCAGATAGATGCAGATGTCCTAGATAAATGGTTAAATCTGTTAGAAGGTTATTTATCTGTTCACAATTTTTTCGACGGAGAAAAGATCATATTCGTGCTCCTTAAGGCTCTCCCCCATGTCAAACATTGGTGGGAAACTTACTGGGATCAAAGTTCCACAGAGGAGTCTAGAATATATGGGGCCGAGCCTACTTGGGATTTTTTTGTGGATGCAGTAAAGGAACAATATTACCATGTTGTAAACTATGAGGACCAGTACATGAGATGGACCACACTGCGGTAAGAGAGGGGCCAAGCAGTTCCGGATTTCACCAATACCTTCCATACCTTGCGTACCAAGTTGGGTATCAAAGACTCTGAACGACATTTGGTTCCAAAATACAGTGGGGCTCTACACATATACATCCAAACTGAAATGGATTTTTTTGACATCTCATCACTCGGTGTTGCTTATCGATATGATGTTAAAATCGAGCAGAAATTTAAGCACTAGAACAAACAGAAGTTTGGGTCTGCAAATCTGCAACAACCAAAGTATGATAAAGAAGGCCCTAATGAACATCTTCCTGAAAACCAATCTAAGCCACGAGAAAAGAAGGGTCACGGGAAGACGAAGAAGGACACCAGAGAATGGTGCAATTTCCACAAAATCCCTTGGCACAACACCGATGAATGTCTCTCAAAATAGTCATTGGTGGCCGATATCAAAGAGAAGGAGTCGAACCTTGATTCATAATCTGATTCTGAAAATAATGGTAAAAGAGAGATCATCGACGCAGACCCCACTGCTATTGTCATGACCACAACAATTCAACTAGAAGAACCAATAGATCTTGAAGAGGTGGAGCGCCTTTTTCATTCACAGATGTGGGTGAAGGGGACCCCGCTGCATTTTATTGTTGATAGCAGAAGCCAGAAGAACCTCATCTTAGCAGAGGTCATCAAACAGTTGGGATCGTCAACAACACCATACCATCAGCCATACAACATCAGGTGGCTTCACCAACGACGAGATCTTCATGTCAGCCAACAATGTTGATTGTCATACGGCATCGATCCCTTCAAGGATGAGGTATTATGTGATGTTTCCCCATCTGGATGTATTTGATGTTCTCTTGGTCCAACCATATATGTTGAAGCGCCATGCTATTTATGAGTCTCGACNCTGACTATTGTTCCACCTAAACAGTTCTGCAAGGTAGTATCTCATATTGCAAAATTTAGCTTCTTCACAATCTGTTCAAAAGGGGAACATAAGGACATTGCAACCACTACAACCTTGCCCCAAGCGCCTTTTATCCAACAGAAGAAGGTCGAAAAGGTTGCAACAAAGCACAAAGATTCCTTCTGCACACCATCCTCTCATGTATCTCAACTTGTTGAACAGCCTCAACCTCAACAAGTTCATTACAGACTTCTACAAACTGAGCAACGCAATGTCTCCAGCAAGGAAAGAAACTCACCTAGATGCAGAGTCAACAAACTCTTTTCCCTCTCCCCCGGGAACTCAATGTAATGGAGACCATTGCTTCCTAAGGAGGGAGTATTTATCGAGGTGGATATCGATGGCCACCCACCTTTTCCAACTAGCTCAAATTTTTTTTATGGCAATTTTGGTAATTTACTATTTTTAGCAGGTTTTAACTTCTCGGGCCATTTTGGGGCACTAAACGATGTTTTTTGGGAAAACAAGTTTGCATTATTAATTTTTCTTTGTTATTTAACCTAAAATGAATCTCCTCGACGATACCTTTCCAACATACTATCATACGCCTAAAACGAATATCGTATGAAAAAGTTACGACCCCGGGAAGTTGATGTACTAACTTACCCAAACGAGGCTCACATGACTATTTGCGCTTCATCTCCTAGGGTTAGGGTTTTGGATGTCTAGGGTTTTTGGCGTTCCATTTTATTGTAAAAAAGGCTTTCAGAGCCTCATTTTAATCATCTTCTTGCGAATGCAAGTAGCAACCACATCTCTTCTCAAAGATAAGTTGTTACCATTCTAGCGAGTCTTTCACTCTGTATTTTTATAGTCTCTGTACATTTATTTCATTAATAGAAATTTTTTATTACTGTATCTCTGTGTTTATGGTTGCATCTCTGATATATTTCTTATATATTATTGAATATCTTCGATATCTCTGTGCATTTCTTTATTATATCTCCGCTCTCATTTCGTGCCAAAAATAGTTCGGATCACTTGAGGTAAATTGAGCTCCTTGATCTATTACTATCTCTCTAGGATATCCAAATATCAAAATATACTCTCTTGTAGGAATTCAACCACTCTATGGTCTATAACATCCTTCATCTCTTTCAATTCATCCCATTTGGTTAAGTAATTAATACACACTAGTAATTACTTCTTCTGTCCGAAAGGTGGGTCAATTGGCTCTGCAAAGTCCAAACCCCACTTTTCAAAAGGTTATAGTGAGACATGGTGCTATAAGAGAATTTAATTTCTCTTTGTAGTTTTTCCCATATTTTGACACTCATCAAAGTGAGAGGTACATTATTGAGCATCTTTATGTAATGTTGGTTAGTAGTAACCAACTTGTAGGATTTTATAGGCTTTCATCTTTGCTACATAGTTTCCTCCACCAAGTTCAACATGGCAGGAATGGAGGATATCATGCACTTCATCATCTTTTATGCATCTGATGATAATATGATATTTCCCAAGTTTGAATAGATATCCTACAACTCAAGTATATGTTGTACTCTTTCTAACAATTTTTCATCTTTCCCTATAGGAAAAATATTGGGGAAACCTCCTTGTTGTCAAATACTTGGCTATGTCAACAAAGAAAGGGGTTTGTGTTGAGATTGCAAAGAGGTGTTCATCTAAAAAATGATTATTTATCAGGTCTCCTTTTGTATGAATTGTTAACCTAGATAAGAAAGCTGCAACAATATTCTACTTTCTTGGTTTGGCAATAATGGTTAGATAAAATTGTTGTAACAATAAAATCCACTTGATTATTATACCATTAATGTCAGGTTTTTTTGTTAAATATCTAATGGCAACATGATCAATGTGTAAACAAACTTGATATATTGTAACATATCGTCTAAATTTGTTAATAACATGAACTACTGCTAGAATTTTTTCAGTAACAATGTAGTTTATCTCTACACCAAGAAATATTTTTCTTATGAAATAGATGGAATAAGTATTATTATCTTTATTCTATCCCAAAATTGCTCTCATTTCCTTTTATGACGCATCAGTATGAATATGAAAAGTAAGAGTCCAATTAAGACCTTGTACATCATGAGTTGTTGTGAGTCTTTCTTTGATAGTTTCAAGCTATTCTTGACATTATAAAGTCTAGCATAAGTCTATATCTTTGGACAACAAGGTAAACATAGGAGAGGTTATTTTACTAAATTATTTAATAAATCTCTTGTAAGAACCTGCATGTCCAACAGAACTTCTAATGTATTTTTGTTTCGAAGGGGTAGGTAGAAGTGTGATAATATTCATTTTATTTTGATCTACTTCAATCCCTCTATATTACAAATGGTGTCCTAGTACAATTGCCTCATTCATAAGAATGTTGCACTTTTCATGGATAAGGGAGAGGTTCATCTCTTCACACCTATGGATAAATTTATCAATATTATCTAATGCTTCATCAAATGAGTGTCTATAAGGATTGAATTCATGATCCATATAGATTTCTACTTTGTCATGGATAAGGTTTGAAAATATGCTAAGTATGGCTCTCTGAAATGTGGTTGGAGAATTACATAGGGAAAATGGAATAAATTTATAAGAAAAGATGCCCCAAGGGTAGGTGAATATTGTCTTATCCTGATATTGAGGGCTTATTTGTATCTGGTTATATCCCGGTTATATCCACTAAATCCATCTAGGAATGAGAAATATTTGTTTCCAGCTAAAACAACTAGAACTTGGTCAATGAAGGGTGAATGTAAATGATATTTCTGGTAGCCTTGCTTAATTCCATTTAATCCCAATATATTGTAACAATCCCCAACTAAATTGAAAATCATTACTACATGAAAAAAAAATATAATTGAATTTGTTTGTCCACTAAATCTTGTAGCTTACCAGCTACGAATTTCACACAGAGATTTGAACATTTATTGATATCATCAAATAGATTCATCTACAACATTCTAAAATAAACATAAAATGCATATCATAAACTTAAATACAACAACATATATTTTTTTCTCAAACAAAGAGTTAATACAAAACAATTAAATTCATAATGCAACACAAAAACAAGATAAACACTTATCTTTTAAAAATGGTTTTGCAACTAGCTGCTTAGGATGGATGTTCTACCAAACCATAGACATGTGATTCCAAATATCAACAAAAAATCACCCATGATCTGGGGCTAGAAATCCAAAAAAGAGGGTGGTCTCTTAGTGTCCACTTAGAGCTCATAAAATCCCACAACCCACCAGTATTCTCCTACAACTATCCTGATTTTCCACTAGCTCTCTTCCTCTCAACTTTCCCAACCCAACGAATGTACCCCTTCACTTCTCTCAGTCCATTAGGAATCCCATTCATTTATCAGGGTCTCTTTGGCACATGTAACCAGGACTATCTCTATCAGAAAATTGAAGGGAGCTCCATACTAGGAAAACTACTAGGAAAAACAACAACAAACACTTTCTATTACACTGCAACTCACACCAAAATTCACTCTTTAGGATTGAAAACCTGGCTCTTCAGTATTCATCTTCAGAATTCTCAATCATTCTCCAAAATTTTCCATCCATGGTTTCTCTAGATCCCATCTCTTATTTTCTTCTCTCCCCTTATTGTTCATGTAAAACATTGATTGACTTAAACTGTTGTAATTTCCCATACAAATTTTATCTCCTGTGTATTTATTGCTTGAATCACACACTTTCCCAAGATGATTATATTCAACCCCCATGCTACCAATAACTATGGGATGTGACTTATCACACCCACCCTCTTACATGTATTCAATGATTGGATTTGGGAACAACCAACAACAAATTAGAAGGTTCATATACGAAGAGTAATATTTAGGAAGTGTGTGGAATTAATAGATATGGGTAATTCTCCATTGGAACCCTTTTATAGATTCTATTAGACCATCCACTTTATTGTGTATTAATTCATCCCCTGTCTTTGTCCATATCCCGTAGTAGATGGTATCACATTTTATTATTAAAATTCAGAAATACAATTCACATATACATCACTTTGTTGTAGCCACACATTATATCTACATTAAGCATACATTAAATTAGGGATTATAGAAAAGATATTAAATTCTCCCTCTCCTACAATTGTGCATCGTCCTCAA